>QLOD02168160.1:0-12279 GCA_003260245.2 Sideroxylon spinosum
ATTATCCCCCACCTTCACCATCAGCACCACCGTTATGGGAAAAAAGATGGTTTCCAAAAAGTCCCATTGATGGCTGTAGCTGTTGCTGTTGAGACTACTCAAATATCTGGTGCAGGGTAGTCGTTCAAGTAGAGCAACTCTAGTTAGCATGTATAACCAAAACATTCCCTCCCATAGTCTTACCTTTTGCTGGCCTCGGACTAAAAAGATTGTCTGTGCTTTGGATCTACGACGAGGGATCCGGGGTGTTGGTACAACTGCGTCGCAACCAGATTTTATCGTGTCGAGGCGATCGGGTATTGTTCTATCAAACAGCCTGTTGTCGGGATTCTCGGCATAGCAGGCATAGTAACAGCTCACACAAGCTTGAGGCAATGCCATGGCTATCCTTGTCTGGCATGTGAGAGTGAGAGTCGTTAGCGTTTGAAATTTCAAAAAAGGTTAAAAAAAAAAAAAAAAAAACTAAAGTTAGTGTAAAAGTGATATATGTCAAAATTTAAAGTTGAGAATTTTTGAAATTTTTTGAAAAAAACTTGGAACTCCAAAAGGATGTCAAACAATCAAGCGGAAATAATCCAAGTTGATCATTTGTGCTCCAAGAGGTATGAATATAGACACGAGATATAGACCCAACATATGATCATTTTGAGGTCGAGGGGGGATGATGATGGAACATGATGGGATGTAGCAAAAAAATATAAATTATATATTTTTATTAGCTATATATATGAATATATGACATAAATTCTCAAAATAAATTGACCGACCCATTTTTTCACCTTGTATGATTTTTTTTCACCAAAATATGATTCTCTTTTTTTTTTTTTTTTTGATAGCTTATCAGCATATATTGTTACATTTTAAAAAAAATTAAAAACACTTAAAAAAAATCCATGTACGGGCAAAAATGAGCCAACTTTTTTGAAATAAGATGGCTCATTTTCTATTTTTTTATTTGTAAGCATTTTTTTTTTCCCTTGGAATATCACATTTTATGTTTTTTTTTTTTAAAAAAAAAAAAAAAACCTCATGCAAGATGAAAAGGTGGCATGCCAACATAAAAAGTAACAAAGTATATTTATTTATGATTTTAGGGGAGTATTGGATACAAAGTCCTAAACTGTTTCAAATATGTTTAAACAGAAAAAAAATATATATATATATGATAAGATAATTCGACATCTCGTGTACCATGCTCAATGCTTATTTTGTCAATTGTGATGTGTTTGATACTACACTGTCTTTGAGGGTATGTGTGCCTGTTTTGAAATATTCGTGCGTCATAGCTTGTGCAAAGTGTATAATTTAAAGATCAAAAAATAGTATTGTTAGGTAAAGGCGACCAACCATTAGGTAGCTGATGAAGAAGGCCAGGAGAGAGATAGTGGCTTTGAAGCTCTGATGGACTCTACCAGTCCAAGCAGCAACAACCATAACGCAGATTGAGCCGCTGCAAACTCCCGTCAGGAAGCAGATTGCGCTGTCATGTCTGAATCGACGATGCTTTCCATTTCTTGCTTCTCAAAGAGCTCCCAAGTATCTTGGGATGCCTTCACAAATCCTCTTCCATATGCTGCTATTTGTAAACATTACTGAGCAAATATCTCAAAGATAAAATATGTGAGTACCTGAACATAAGCCCAGCCATTGCCATATCTGAAGATGGACTCCATTACTCTGAGACAACAATGTGCACAAGAAAGCATGAACTCATCTTCTCCCTCGAGTAAATTCAATCCTCGGGCAATAATTCTCAGAGCTTCAATTGCAGGAACAAAGAGGGACCCGAGACACGCACTTCCTAGATTGCTAGAAAGGGCTCTTTGGAAGCAGAATTAAGTATTAGATTGCATTCCTCTGAGATAATACAGAGCAACTATCCTGCTAACTGTTATATTAGCCACATTCCTCATAACTTCGGCAGTCCAAGCCAAGCTCAACACCAAAACAATTATAATCAATGGCAGGATGTAGAAATTCAAGGACCCTATTACCCATAGAGACATCCAATGAGTGGGTTGATTCAAATCTGGGAACTTAGAAACCAGTTCAAGTGATTTAACCAGGACCACAGAACAAAAGTTGATTCTCTAGTAACCCAACAAGCATAGAGACCATTACCAATTGCAAAGGCAATGAAGAGGGCTCCAACACCGTCCGTAGGGGGGTTTTTGGAAACAAATTAGGAGAATTCCACCCGATAAGGAGATGGAAAAGGAGCTCCAAAGAATGAAATGAACCATAAAGTTAGGCCACAATCTCACAGCCTTTTGCCATGAAAATGCTAGTGTCATGCTAAGAAGGGAAGCAGCCTCTACCAGAGGCAGAAAATGGACAAATACCCTGTTGATTTGTTGATTCAAAAATAGTGCAATAATGTTGTATTAGAATGCTTCTAGGCACGAGCGGACTCGCTTTCCTAAAAACAGTATTTGCCCCCACCAGATGGATGCAGAGGGTTACCAGCAAATCTGCCTTCAAGATACAAAGAAGCCCGGATTAAAATCCGTTCGATCTTCGATTGCAACTCTCGGAGATCGACAAAATATCTACGGGAAGAAGAAGATAATAATGAACAGTACAGTGGTATTATCGTCTCTGCAGAACGACGATAATCCACTTGAATGTAGGCAAACACAGAGTCAAGAAGATGAAAATGTTTTGAGATGGCCGACTATATATATAGATAGCAACACACCCTTTCATAGGGGTCGCATCCTTCCAAACAGACACATGGTGTCCAACTTCCACTGACACGTGCCAAGTGCGCCATCATGGCGCCACACAACCCATTGCCACGCGCACACGCTTGGGTACGGGATGATTTATGGTGTATTATACCGGTTTTGCCGGTAATATGGTGCGTAGCACCATAGAGTGTTCCACCGGCTTCGCCGGTGTTATAGTGTATAGCACTATAGAGGAATACTCCACCACACCACATAATCAAGTACAGGTAGAGTGCTTCCATATATAAGCCTTTCTCAACTTTTTGTATCTAATCAATGTGGAATAAGTCATTCTTCATTACACTACTAACCAATACATTCATTACATAGGAAAGTTTAAAAACAAAACCCAAAACAATTTAGATTATTTTGAAAATACTTCAATATACCATTTTCTCCTTTCTTTGATTACTTGAGCCAGCTCGTAATAGGCTTTGCATCCCCTTATATACAAGAGAACAACCTAGCCAAAAAGCAACCACCATTTGAAGAAGAAACATAAACAGAGGTAATTTTTCTGTTTAAGCTCTTGAATTCAGGTTACTACGGATTCCTGGCTTGAAAAAAAAAATAAAAAAAAAAATTCCCAGAAAATTTATCAATTTTCAAAAAATAGAAACAAAAAATATATATAATATACATATAATAGTGAAGAAAATTAGAAGACGGGATAAGGAAAAGGAAGTGATTTGTCTTACAGGTGGTGAGGCACCCATCTGGGGCGGCCAGGTTTTCCATCACCAAAAGCGGAGAGGGCGGCGAGCGGCGGCGGAGGCGGTGCTCGTCTTTATTTATTTATTTTTTTTTTGTGAACATTGTATTTACTGATGAAATTGGGTCATAGTTTGAGTTTTTTGTTTTTTGTTTTACAGATAGTTAGACAAAAAGATAATACTGCTAAAAAAAATAGTATTTTGAAATATACTGTTGATGAAAACACAGTACAAGTAGTGTTTGGAGTGTTAAAAAAATAGAAAAAAAGGTAAATAAAATATAGTTTGAAAGAAATTTTAGTGTTTGGTGTGTTAAATCGAAATAGAGTTTTTTAGAGATGAATAGTATAATTTTTGGATTTTTGCGGTAAAAAGTAAGAGAGAGAAACCGTTAGAACGGTTTTTTGAACCGATCTAACGGATTGGTGATAGATTTTTTGAAAAGTTGTCAGAATTTTTTGGTTTTTGCGTAAAAAATTGGAGAAAGAAACCGTTAGAACAGTTTTTTTGAACCGTTCCCACGGATTTGTGTCAGAAATGAGGAAATGTGTTAAAAAGTTATTGGGGTTTGTGAAAAAGTTTTTGGGATTTGTAAAAAGGTATTGGGATTTATAAAAATTTGTTAGAATATGTAAATAAATATAAATTCATATAGATTTATGATTTAAGAAATAAATAAATTGTGTTAGAGAGTTTTAGAGGTTTTTAGTGTTTTTTAACACATCAAACACAGCCATAATAATAAACCATGTTTTAAAGTTGGCTGAAACCATACTTTCATTTCGTGGTTATTGAATAACATTAGATAAATGCGAGTTAAAGATTAACTCGAAAAAGCGAAATGAATCTTCGTTTTTAACAATTGATAACCAATTTTTTTGGTTATTTGTACGTGTTTTTCTTTTTTTTTTTTTAATATGAATAACCATTAATTTGAAAAAATTAATTAAAGATAACATATTATTTAGATAAGTATTTATATTTTTTAATTAATAATTTAATTAAAAATAAGATATCCACCAAATAAGTTTATAATAATAAAATATTTTTTTATCCAAATAATAATTTTTATTCAAATAAAATATCTAACAAATGAGATTATAATCTATCCAATTAATTTTTTATGTTTAATTAAATTATTAAACTAATACCCAAGAATTAATTGAATCAAAAAATAAAAATAAGATCATAACTGATCTAAATATAATTTTATTTTTAATTAAATAAATTATTTAAATAATACCCAACAAATAATTAAATTTTAAATATTATTTTGATGATATAAGATTATAACTTATCAAAATATTTAAATTAATTTAATTTTTAGTTAAACTATTCAACTAATAACCAAAAATTAATTGAATTAAAAAATTTGGATAAAATTTTAACCTATCCAAATATTATTTTATTTTTAATCAAATTATTCAAATAACGGCTAAAAATTAATCGAATTAAAAAAGGGATAAGTTTGTAACTTATCCAAGTAATATTTTATTTTTAATTAAATTAATTAAATTATTTTTGGATATTATTTAAATAATTTAATTAAAAATAAAATTTTATTTAGATAGATTATAGTCTTATTTTATTTTTTAATTTAATTAATTCTTGGATATTAGTTTAATAATTTAATTAAAATAAAAAATTACTTGGATAGATTATAACTTATCCAAATAATTATTTTTTGTACAAATGTTAAATAAGCCACATTATATATATATATATATATTAAAAAACACCAATAAGATTACACTCATAAAATTTTTTGTATTTTTAATTTAATTATTTAAATAATATAAGATTAGAACTTATCCAAATAATTTTTAATTTTTAATTTTTAATTAAACTATATGGATAAGATTATAACATGTTTAAATAATATTTTATTTTTAGCTAAATGGCTGTAAAAGATTATAACTCATCCAAATAAATTTTTATTTTCAATTAAATATTAAACTAATATCCAAGATTTGATTGAATTAAAAATAAAAGTAAGATTATAACTTATCTAAATAAAATTTTATTTTTAGTTAAATTATTCAAAATAAAA
This sequence comes from Sideroxylon spinosum, assembly GCA_003260245.2. Lineage (NCBI taxonomy): Eukaryota > Viridiplantae > Streptophyta > Magnoliopsida > Ericales > Sapotaceae > Sideroxylon > Sideroxylon spinosum. Next base: position 5,493 of record QLOD02168160.1, read on the forward strand.
AATAATTGTTTGCACAGCAAATAATTATTGTATATATTTTTATAATCTTATTTAACTTCGCATGTGTTAAGGTATCCTTGATATAGCCGATCCCAAGCCCGGATAAAGAAAGAGGATTGTGCGTTGGTAGCCGACAGCCAACATAATATTTAGTCAGTTTTTTTCGTGAATTGGAGATCTAATGAAATTTCATGGAAGCGTCCCCTACTTAGTGACGTTCTGTATGCTTCTAGTATAGTGATAAATGAGTAAGGACCGCTACATCGGCACCGAGTGCAGTGTTAAATAGGCAAGGGTCCTCACACTTTCCTAGACGAGTGAGGGGGGCAAGGAAGCTAGTACAAAATAGAAGGTTAAGATTAAGTACTTGAAACATTGGGAGCCTAACTGGAAAACTTATGGAAGTGGTAGATATAATGGAAAGGAAACGTATGTCAATTGCTTGTTTACAAGAGATGGTATGGGTGGAACCGAAAGCTAAAGAGATTGAGAGAACTGGGTATAAGTTATGGTGTACGGGACTTAATAGATCAAGGAATTGGGTCTGCATAGTAGTAAACAAGGGGCTAAAGGAAGATACAGTTAATGTAAAACGCTCTGTAGATAGGATTATTACGATTAAGTTAGTATTAGGAGAAGACATAGTGAACGTAATTAGTACCTATACCCTCCAGGTGGGCTTAGGAGAGGGACATAAGGAGAAGTTTTAGGAAGACTTAGAAGGAGTGCAACTAGAGATACCCTAAGCAGAGATGATTTTCATAGGATGAGATTTGAACGGTCATGTAGGACGTGACGTAGATGGATATATAAGAGTACATGAGGGATATGGATATGGTAATAGAAATTGAGAAGGGAAGGATATTTTGGAGTTTGTAGTGGCTTATGATCTGATGGTGACGAACACTTTTTTTAGTAAGAGAGAGGAACATTTGATGACTTGTAAGAGTGGCTCCTCAAGGACACAAATTAACTTCTTTTTAACTAGGAAAAGAGACCGCTTAACTTATAAAGATTGCAAGGTTATACCGGAAGAGAGCTTGACTTCCTAACATAGGTTGTTGATCATAGATGTGCAGCTCCAAAGGTGGACAAGACAAAAGAAGTTGTATAGATGCCCAAAGACTAAATGGTGAAACTTGAAAGATGATAAGCAATTAGTGTTAAGGGAAAGAGTACTACAGGAAGACGTTTTGGGGTAAACGACAGTGCAAATAATATGTGGGATAAGGAAATAGAATGTATTAGGAGGATGGAGAAAGAAGTCTTTAGAGAATCCAAAGAGGGTGCTCCGGCGTAGAAAGAAGCATGGTGGTGGAGCGAGGCTATACAAGATAAGATAAGAATTAAAAGCGAGCGTTTTAAATCTTGGCAAAAGGATCGAAATGAAGCAAACTTGGAGAAGTATAAAAAAGTAAAAAGAGAAACCAAAAAAGTAGTTAATGAGGCTCGGGTAAAGGCATATAAGGGGTTATATAAGCGACTCGACACTAAGGAAGGCGAAAAAGATATATTTAAGCTTGCAAAAACCAGAGATAGACAGACCAAAGGCTTAAACCAAGTTAAATGCATTAAGGATGGGGATGAAAAGGTGTCAGTAAAGGAAGAAGAGATAAAGGAGTATTAGAAGAGTTACTTCTACAAGTTATTTAACGAAAGCAGTTGTAGTGACATACAATTAGGGTCGCTTACCACTTCTATAGAAGAAGCGAATCATATATTCTATAGAAGCAATCAGTAGGAAGGAAGTAAAAAAAGTACTGAAAAAGATGAGGAACGGGAAAGCAGTTGGGTCAGATGGTATCTCTATTGAGGTTAGGAGGTGCTTGGGGAAGGATGTTATAATTTGGTTGATAAAAATTTTCAATATAGTATTAAAGAGCAAGAAGATGCCTGATGCATGGAGGAAAAGTACCCCTATACCCATATACAAGAATAAAGGAGATATTCAGAACTGTGTGAACTAGTGCGGGATTAAATTGATAATCTATACAATGAAATTATGAAAGATAGTTATTGAGAGATGACTAAGAAGGACAACAAAAGTTTCAGAGAATTAATTTGGTTTCATGCCTAGAAGATCAACCATGGAGGCCATCTTTCTCCTGAGGATGTTAATGGAACAGTATAGAGAAGGTAAAAAAGATTTACACATAGTGTTCATTGATTTGGAGAAGGCATGTGACGGGTTTCTAAGGAGATTCTATGGCGAGTTATTAGAAAAGAAAGGAGTGTGTATCGCCTATATTGAGGCAATAAAAGACACGTATGATAGAGCTGTGACATCTATACAGACGACTTGTAGAGAGATTAAGGAGTTTCCTATCATGATTGATCTACACCAAGGCTCAGTGTTAAGTTTGTACTTGTTTGCCGTAATTATAGATGAGATTACAAAGTATATTTAGGATGAAGTACCGTGGTGTATGTTATTTACAGATGATATTGTTTTGGTACATGAGATGAGAAAAGAAGTAAATGCTAATTGTGGTGGAAAACGTTAGAAACAAAAGAGTTTAGGCTAAATAAATGTAAAACGGAATATATGGAATGCAAGTTTAGCCAAAGTAAGACAACTGGGGACATAAAAGTAAGTTTGGACATACAAAAGATTATAGAGAAATAAAACTTGAGGTACATTAGATTTATGGTACAACAGGATGGAGGGATTGATACTGATGTAAAGCATAGAATTCAAGTCGGGTGGACCAAATGGAATGTATTTTGAGGTGACGGTAAGACCAACGTTATTAAATGAATCAGAGTGTTGGGCTGTAAAATATAATCATATTCAGAAGATAGCAGTTACGGAGATGAGAATGTTAATATGAATGTGCGAGATCACAAGGAGAGATAGGATTAGGAACGAGGAGATTAGCAATAAAGTAGGAATAACACCAATTAAAGATCAAATGAGAGAAAATCGTTTACGATGGTTCAGCCATGCTAGAAGATGTCCAAGGAGGCAACGGTTAAAAGTGTGAAAGCATGAGATTGCCAGAAGTAGGAGAGGGAGAGGGAGACATAAGAAAAGTTGGAAAGAAACTATTAGATATGCTATTGTCTCTATGGATCTAACGGAGTACATGACTCTAAACAGATTTGATTGGCGTTATCAAATCCATGTAGCTGACCCCACCTAGTGAGAAAAAGCTTAGTTTGGTTTGATTTGATTTATTTTGTGGATATTTTATTTTTAATTAAATTATTCAAATAATATGTAAAAAATAATTAAATTAGTTTAATTAAAAATAAAATATTAGTTGGATAAGTTATAATCTTATCTCTTTTTTAATTAAATTAGTTTTTAGTTGTTATTTGAATAATTTGATTAAAATAAAATAATATTTAGATAGGTTATAATTTTATCCAAATTTTTTATTTCAATTAATTTTTGGTTATTAGCTGAATAGTTTAACTAAAAACTAAATATTATCTTGATAAGTTATAATCTTATATTATTAAATTAATTTAATTATTTTTTAGATATTATTTAAATAATTTATTTAATTAAAAATAAAATTTTATTTAGATAAGTTATGATTTTATTTTTATTTTTTAATTCAATTAATTCTTGGATATTAGTTTAATAATTTAATTAAAAATAAAAAATTACTTGGATAGATTATAATCTTGTTTGTTAGATATTTTATTTGGATAAAAAAATAATATTTTATTACTATAATCTTATTTGTTGGATATTTTATTTTTAATTAAATTATTAATTAAAAAATGTAAATAACTTATCTAAATAATATGTTATCTTTAATTAATTTTTTCAAACTATTGGTTATCCACGTCCAAAAAGAGAAAAGATGGTCATCAAGTGTTGAAAATACGGATTCATTTCGTATTTTTTGGGTTAATCTTTAACAACCGCGAAGGGAGTTCGTGTTTATCGAATGTAATCCAATAATCGCGAAATGAAAGTGCGCTAACTTCAACTGCAGTATCATATAGCATTTTTATTAACAATATATTTCAAAAATATTTTTTTTAACAATATTCTCTCACTTTTTGTCCAAAACATAAGTAGACAAAAAAAAAAAAAAAAAAAAAAACCTCCCATAGTTTTATGACTTTTTAAGATCCGAGTCTGCAGCATGCGTATGAAATTGGTTTTCTCGACGCGCTTCAATGGAGCGTGAGATACACGTTCCAATAGTAATCAACGTGTCGCGCTGTCATTTTAAATGGACCGGCCGAGCAATGGCCATGCGCGTACTGGTAGCTTGAATGAACTCAATTTTTAAATATTTACGCTTTAAAAAACACTAATGTTTATTGGAGAGGATGGAGTGCCAAAAAATAAAAATAAAAATAAAAATAAAAATGGGCTACTTCACCAGTTGATAGTTGAGGAATTTGACTAAAATGTATTATACTTTTCATCGATTTTTCTTTATATTGAAAATGTTGATGTTTGGTTTTAAAAAAGTAACAGAAATATGGAGCATTGCGATTGCGTAATGATGAGTTCACACATTCAATAAGTAACCTATAAAAATTATCAAGTGTCAAATAAAAATTCAATTAAATTATCGAATTAAATCTTATCACGTGTTTCATGAAGGATTTCAATAAAATTATACAAATGAACGAATCACAAGTTACCTCGTAAAAGTGATGGAATCTAAAAATGACAAGGTTGGCAATCAAATTAAATCTAAAAATGACAAGGTTGGCAATCAAATTAAACCATTTATCAACAAACCCTCTGTTAAAGATAATTATTACTTATTAAAATAAACAAATAAGGGATAATTATTTAAGAAATCTGATATTATCTTAATTCTTTGATATTATCTTCTATTTAATGAATATAAGAAAGAGAAGTTATCTTGGAGAAGTTAAATTCTAATATGACTCTTTCTTCCATATCTATAAATAGGAGTCACTATCAAATATAAATATATATTCTTTTTGTCTACAAGGAGACTATATATATTCTTTTTACCTACAAGAAGACTCTGTTGGATCAAGTTATCAAAGTCCTACAGATTCTCATGTATCAAAACACCAAAGTATTGGTTCGAGATCGAGTTTTAAGTCCTCGCATCAATGTTTTGAAGAGAAGAATAAGATGATTATTTCTTTGATTAAAAATTTCAGAAATTGTATTCCATTTTTTCTATAAATTAATAAAAATTTTAATTTTTGTTCTTGTAATTTTCTGTTTAATTTCCAAACATGAATTTTGTGTACAGTGTGACAGATACTGTTTAGCGTGGTTCACACTTGAGGGTTATTACAGATGGTAGATGTCGGAATCGTGTACTCAAGCAAATTAACCAAGGTCGATATGTGGAAGACTCAGAAGTAGTACAAGTTAAACAAGGATGGATACACACCTCCAGTAGATTAGTGTTAATTTAAAACCAAGTGGAAAAAAAAAAAAAAAATACAGCCTCAAAATGACAGGAAAAGATTGAAAAGGTCTTTCAATTTGAGATTTGGGTGAAACATGCGTCGATGTTTTTACAACATAGCTGAAACTTTACCAATAATAGTTTTTTTTTTTCTCTTTTTCTTCTACAAAGGATTGAAAAAGAAACCAAACCAAACCAAACTAAGTCTTTTTCCACTAAGTGGAGTCGGCTATATGGATTTGACAACACCAATCAAATCTGTTTTGGGCCATATCCTTCGTCAGATCTATAGAGGCAAGGTCATGTCTAATTGTTTCTTTCCAACTTCTCTTAGGTCTCCCTCTCCTACTCCTGACAATCTCCATACTTTCACATCTTTTAACTGGTGTCTCCATTGGACGTCTTCTAACATGACCAAACCATCTTAAATGATTTTCTCTCATTTTATCTTCAATTGGTGCTATTCCTACTTTACCACTAATTTTCTCGTTTCTAATCCTATCTTTCCTTGTGATCCCATATATCCATCTTAACATTCTCATCTCCGCAACTGTTATCTTTTGAATATGACTATGCTTTACTGCCCAACACTCCGATCTATACAATAACGCAGGTCTTACTGCCACCTTATAATACCTTCCTTTCACCTTGAGGGGGACTTTTCGATCACACAAGACTCCTGAAGCACTACTCCATTTGGTCCACCTGGCTTGAATCCTATGCCTTATATCAGTATCAATCCCTCTATCCTGTTGCACCACAGATCCAAGGTACCTAAAGTTTTCTTTCTCATAAATCTTTTGTGTGCCCAAACTTACTTCTATATCTCCAATTGTCCTACTTTGGCTAAACTTGCATTCCATATATTCCGTTTTACATCTACTTAGCCTAAACCCTTTTGTTTCTAACGTTTCCCGTCACAATTCTAATTTAGTATTTACTCATTTTTTTGTCTCATCTATTAAGACAATGTCATCTGCAAATAACGTACACCACGGTATCTCATCCTGAATATGCCTTATAATCTCATCCATAACTAAGGCAAATAAGTACGGACTTAATGCTGAACCTTGGTGTAAACCAATCGTGATAGGAAATTCCTTCGTCTCTCCTCCAGTCGTGCGTATAGATGTCACGGTTCTATCATACATGTCTTTTAATGCGTTAATATATGTGACACGCACTCCCTTTTTTTCCAATACTCTCCATAGAATCTCCCTAGGAACTCGATCATATACCTTCTCCAAATCAATAAAAACCATGTGTAAATCTTTTTGACCTTCTCTATACTGTTCCATTAACCTTCTCAGGAGAAAGATAGCCTCCATAGTTGATCTCCCGGGCATGAAACCAAATTGATTCTCTGAAACGTTTGTTGTCCTTCTTAGTCGTCTCTCAATAACTCTCTCCCATAATTT
>QLOD02168185.1:0-12278 GCA_003260245.2 Sideroxylon spinosum
GGGGAATAACCGTTGATCAAGATGACCAAGGTATTCCTATTCTTATCAGGACCTTCCATTTTAGATGGTGGGATCAGGTTGATATCCCTGATACAATCAAAAAGATTGTCAAAATCTCAGCCTGCTTTAAGCAGCAACATGATCAAGAAGATCCAGTTCTAGAATCTAAGTCTGGACATTATTTATCTCAGCTAAGGAAAAGTCTTCAAAGACGATATCCTAATGCTTCGGATAAAGATATTATGGCCAGATGCCTAATGCTATTACAAGGGGAATTTAAGTCCTCTTTCAACTCCACAGAAAATATATCTGTCGATACACTCTCCTCACACTCTGCAGATACAACCCTAGCAGGAGAGGCCCAGGATCCAGATGAAAATAATCCATCCACTCAGGATATCCTTGACTCAGCAATCGAGTTGCTGAGAGACAAAGGCAAAGGACACATGTAAAGGAATCGTGGAAATTACTCCACCCAAAGATGGCCGCCCATGTGCCATGATTCCTCACATCCATAAGATGATAAAAGGAAGACTCTGGAAATAGAGCCAGCTGTCCTAACAAGCTTCATAAGAAGCCAACCAACTTTCGGCGTCCATGACCTGTCACCCAAGTGGCCCGACCCACTGCAATTATTATCCAGCACTCGCCGCCCACCTGGGTATAGAAAGTCAAAAGTGTACAGTTTCCATAATAATGTAATCGGACTTAAAATTTTATTTTGAGTTCCGAACAGTAGTTTTTCTTTTCTTTTTAAACTAAGTCCAGAGGTTTGTTCTGGGTAAGCTTTTCTTTTAGAATTCCTGAATGCTTTTCCTTTCATTCATGTAAACTCCCTCACTGTAAGAAACCATCTGTAATTCCCTTTCAATAAAATTTCTATTAATCTCTGGTCTTTTTCTCCTTCTCTTTCTGCAGTAAACCTTACGATGAGACAAAGGCCCTCAAAAATTATTACATCACTGAATGATAATAATAACATAGCGTAAGACTACTTGGAGACCCACGGGCGTCGTTATGCTCGCGCGGCCGTTAAATTTTCAATCGGACATAACTTTTGCTAGGTAACTTTATTTTCTTAGTATAATATGTTTCCGCAAAGCTTGTAACTAGACAAAGGCCCTAGAAAGTTATAACATCATTGGGTGACGTAAACAGCATAGCAAAAGACTACTTGGAGACATGAGATCGTCGTTATGCCCATGCAGTCGTTAAAATCTTAAATCGGCCAGAACTTTTGCTACATAACTCCATTTTGCTATTATAATATGTTTCTAGAAAGCTTGTAATGAGAAGAAGGCCCTGGGAAAATGTTACATCATTGGGTGATGTAGATAGTATAACAGAAGACTACTTGGAGACCTAGGGTCGTCGTTTTGCTCTCGCGGTCGGTAATTATTATATCAGCCATAGCTTTTGCAACTTAACTCCATTTTCTTATTATGATGTGTTTCCAGAAATCTTGCGATGAGACGAACGCCCTGGAAAATTATAATGTCATTGGATTATACAGGTAGGATAGCATAAGACTTCTTGGACACCTAGCAGCGTCGTCGTGCCCGCGCGGTCGTTAAATTTTAAATCAAACATAACTTTTTCTACATAACCCTGTTTTCTTATTATAATATATTTCTGGAAAGCTTGCAATAAAAAGAAGGCCCTGGAAAATTATTATATCATTAGGTGTTGTAAATAGCTTAGCGAAAGACTACTTGGAGACCTGGGGTCGTCGTCATGCCCGCACAGCTATTAAATCTAAAATTGGCCATAACTTCAGCTACGTGACTCTATTTTCTTATTATATTGTGTTTCTCGAAAGCTTGTAATGAGACGAAGGCCCTGGAAAATTATCACATCATTGGAAGATACAGATGGCATAGAGTAAGACTACTTCGAGACCTAACGATGTCGTTATGCCTGCGCGGTCGTTAAATTTTAAATCGGACATAACTTTTGCTACGTTACTCGGTTTTCTTATTATAACATGTTTCTGAAAAGATTTTAATGAGAAGAAGGCCCTGGAAAATTATTACATTATTGGGTGATGTAAACAACACAATGGAAGACTAGTTGGAGACCTGGGGTCATCGTTATGACCGCATGGCTGTTAAATCTTAAATCGGCCATAACTTTAGTTACGTAACTCTGTTTTCTTATTATAATTTGTTTCTGGAAAGCCTATAATGAGACGAAGGCTCTGGGAAATTGTTACATCATTGGTTGACGTAGATAGCATAGCGAAAGACTACTTAGACACCTAGGGTCGTCGTTATGCTCGCGTGGTCTATAATTCTTAAATTGGACATAACTTTTTCCACGTAACTCTGTTTTCTTTTTATAATATGTTTTCGGACAGCTTGCGATGAGACGAAGGCTTTGGAAAATTATCACATCATTAGATGATACAGATAGCATAGCGTAAGACTACTTGGAGACCCAAGTGCATCGCTAGGCCCATGCAGTCATTAAATATTAAATCGAACATAACTTTTGGTACGTAACTCCGTTTTGTTATTATAATATGATTTTGGAAAGTCTGTAATGAGATGAAGGCCCCGAAAAATTATTACATCATTGGGTGATGGTTATAGCACAGCGGAAGACTACTTGGAGACCTGGGGTGGTCATTATGCCTGCACGGCTGTTAAATGCTAAATCGGCAATAACTTCAGCTACTGAACTCCATTTTTTTGTTATAATATGTTGCTAGAAAACTTGTAATGAGTTGAAGGCCTTGGAAAATTGTTACATCATCTGGTGATGTAGATAGCGTACAAGAAGACTACTTGGAGACCTAGGGTCGTCGTTATGGGCATGCGGTTGGTAAATCATAAATCGACATAACTTTTGCTACGTAACTCCGTTTTCTTATTATAATATGTTTTCAGATAGCTTGCGATGAGACGAAGGCCCTGGAAAATTAACACATGATTGGAAGATACAGATAGCATAGCATAGACTACATGGAGACCCTGGGGTATCGTTATGCCCGCGCGGCCATTAAATTTTAAATCGGACATAACTTTTGTTACGTAACTCCGTTTTCTTATTATAATATCTTTCTGCAAAGCTTGTAATAAGACAGAGGCCTTAGAAAATTAATACATCATTGGGTGATATAAATAGTATAGCGGAAGACTACTTGGAGACATAGGGACGTCGTTATTCCCTTGTGGTCGTTAAAATATTAAATCGGCCAGGCCTTTTGCTATATAACTCCGTTTTGTTGTTATAATATGTTTCTGAAAAAATTGTAATGAGGTGAAGGCTCTGGAAAATTGTTACATCATTGGGCGATGTAAATATCATCGAGGAAGACTACTTGGGGACCTGGCATTGTCGTTATGCCCGCGCGGTCGTTAAATTTAAAATCGGCCTCAACTTTTGCTATCTAACTCTGTTTTCTTACGATAATATTTTTCTGGAAACATGAAATGACATGAAGGCTATGGAAAGTTTTTAGATCAATGGATGATACAGATAGCATAGCGTAAGACTACTTGCGAACCCAAGGGTGTCATTATGGCCGTGCGGTCATGAAATTCTAAATCGGACATAACTTTTGTTTTGTAAATCTGTTTTCTTACAATAATATGTTTCTAGAAAGCTTGTAAAAAGACGAATGCCTTGGAAAAATATTACTTCATTAGGGGATGTGACCAGAATGGCGGAAGACTACTTGGAGACCTAGGGTCATCGTTATACACGGCCATAACTTTTGCTACGTAACTCCATTTTGTTATTATAAAATGTTTCTGGAAAGGCTGTATTGAGATGAAGCTCTGGAAATTTATGACATCATTAGATGATACAGATAACATAGCGTAAGACCAAGTGGAGACCTAAGGGCGTCGTTATGCCCGCGGAGTTGTTAAATTTTAAATCAGACATAACGTTTGCCACGTAACTCCGTTTTCTTGTTATAATATGTTTCTGGCAAGCTTGTCATGAGATGAAGGCCCTAGGAAATTGTTACATCATTGGGTGATGTAGATAGTGTAGCAGAAGACTATTTGGAGACCTAGGGTCATCGTTATGCATGCTCGGTCGGTAATTCTTAAATCGGCCATAACTTTTGCTACGCAACTCTTTTTTCTTATTATGATGTGTTTACGGGAAGCTTGCGATGAGACGAAGGCCTTGGAATATTATAACATCATTGGATGATACAGATAGTATAGCGGAAGACTACTTGGAGACCAAGGGGCATCGTTATGCTCGCTCGGTTGTTAAATTTTAAATCGGACATAACTTTTGCTACATAACTCCGTTTTGTTATTATAATAGGTTTCTGGAAAGATTGTAATGAGATTAAGGCCCTAGGAAATTGTTTTACCCTTGGGTGATATAGATAGGATAGCGGAAAACTACTTGGAGACTTAAGGTTGTCGTTGTGCCCGCGTGGTTGGTAATTATTATATCGGCCATATCTTTTGTAACTTAACTCTGTTTTCTTATTATGATGTGTTTCCAGAAATCTTGTGATGAGACGAAGGCCCTGGAAAATTATAACGTCATTGGATGATACAGGTAGGATAGCGTAAGACTGCTTGGATAGCTAGGGGCATCGTTGTGCCCGCGCAGTCATTAAATTTTAAATCAAACATAACTTTTACTACATAACCTTGTTTTCTTAATATAATATGTTTCTAGAAAGTTAGTAATAAGAAAAAGCCCCTGAAAAATTATTACATCATTGGGTGTTGTAAATAGCTTAACGGAAGACTACTTGGAGACCTGGGGTCGTCGTTATGCCCGTATGGGTGTTAAATCTTAAATTAGCCGTAACTTCAGCTACGTAACTCCGTTTTCTTCTTAAAATATGTTTTTGGATAACTTTTAGTAAGAGATGGCCCTAGAAAATTATTACGTAATCTGGTGATATAGATAGCATAGGGGAAGACTACTTGGAGACCAAGGGTCGTTGTTATGGGCGTGCGGTCGGTAAATCTTAAATCGGCATAGCTTTTGCAATGTAACTCTTGTTTCTTTCTTTAATATGTTTCTGGATAGCTTGGGATGAGATGAAGGCTCTGGAAAATTATCAGATCATTGTAAGATACAAATAGCATAGCGTAAGACTACTTAGAGACCCAGGGGTATCGTTATTCCCGCGCAGATGTTAAATTTTAAATTGGATATAACTTTTACGATGTAACTCCGTTTTATTATTATAATATGTTTCTCGAAAGCTTGTAACAAGATGAAGGCCCAGGAAAATCATTACGTCGTTGTGTGTAGTAGATAGTATAGCAGAAGACTACTTGGAGAACTAGGATTGTTGTTATGCCCGCGTAGTCAGTAAATCTTAAATCGGTCATAACTTTTGCTACGTAACTCCATTTTCTTATTATAATATGTTTCTAGAAACCTAGCAATGAGACAAAGGCCCTCGAAGATTATTACATCATCGAATGATGATAATAGGATAGTGTAGAACTACTCGGATACCCAGAGGGTCGTTAGGCCTGCGCGATCGTTAAATTTTAAATCGGATAACTCTTTGCTTTGTAACTCTGTTTTGTTATTATAATATGTTTCCAGAAAACTTGTAATGAGATGACGGCCCTGGAAAATTGTTACATTATTAGCTGATGTGAATAGCAAAGCAGGAGACTACTTCAAGACCTGGGGTCGTCGTTATGCCCGCACGGCTGTTAAATTTTAAATCGGTTGTAACTTCAGCTACGTAACTCCGTTTTCTTGTTATAATATGTTTTTGGAAAGCTTATAAGGAGATGAAGGTGTTGGAAAATTATTTCATCATCTGGTGCTGTAGCTAGCATAGCGGTAGACTATTTGAAGACCTAGGGTCGTAGTTATGTTTGCACTGTCGGTTAAATCTTAAATCGGCGTAACTTTTGCTACATAACTCTGTTTTCTTGGTATAATATGTTTCCAGATAGCTTAGGATGAGACGAAGGCTCTGGAAATTATCACATCATTGGATAATACCAATAGCATAGCATAAGACTCTTTGGAGGCCCAGGGGCGTCGTTATACCCGTGCGGCCATTAAATTTTAAATCGGACATAACTTTTGCTACGCAACTCTGTTTTCTTATTATAATATGTCTTTGGAAAGCTTGTAATGAGATGAAGGCTTTGGGAAAATTTTACATCATGGGTGATGTAGATAGCATAGTGAAAGATAACTGGGAGACCTAGGGTCGTCATTATGTCCGCGCGGTCGTTAAATCTTAAATCGGCCATAACTTTTGCTACGTAACTTCGTTTTCTTATTCTGATTTGTTTCTGAAAACCTTGCAATGAGACGAAGGCCCTAGAATTTATAACATCATTGGATGATATAGATAGCATAGTGGAAGACTACTTGGAGACCTGCGGTCGTCGTTATGCTCGCGGTTGTTAAAATCTTAAATTCACCAGATCTTCTGCTGCGTAAAGCTTGTAATGAGATGAAGGCCTTGGGAAATTGTTACACGATGGGATGATGTAGATAGACTAGCGGAGGATAACTTGGAGACCTAGGGTCGTCGTTATGCCCGCGTGGTCGAAAATTTTGAAATCGACCATAACGTTTGCTACGTAACTCCGTTTTCGTATTATTATGTGTTCCAAAACGGTTGCACCGAGATGAAGGACCTGAAAAATTATTACATTATTGGATGATACAGATAGCGTAGCGTAAGACTACTTGGACACCTAAGGCGTCGTTGTGCCCGTGCGGTCGTTAAATTTTAAGTTTAACATAACATTTACTACGTAACTCTGTTTTATTATTATAATGTATTTTTGGAAAATTTTAATAAGAAGAAGGCCCTGGAAAATCAATACATCATTGGGTGTTGTAAATAGCATAGCGAAGACTACTTGGAGACCTGGGGTTGTCGTTATTCCCGTACTGGTGTTAAATCTTAAATCAGCCGTAACTTCAGCTACGTAACGCCGTTTAATTCTTATAATATGTTTCTAGATACCTTGTAATAAGAGATGGCCCTAGAAAATTATTACCTAGTCTGGAAAGATTACTTGGAGACCTAGGGTCGTCGTTATGGGCGTGCGGCCGGTAAATCTTAAATCGGCATAGCTTTTGCGAGGTAACTCTGTTTTCTTATTATAATATGTTTCTAGACAGCTTGCAATGAGATAAAAGCCATGAAAAATTATCACATGATTGGAATATACAGATAGCATAGCCTAAGACTACTTGGAGACCCAAGGGCGTCGTTATTCCCGTGCGGATGTTAAATTTTAAATCGGATATAAGTTTTGCAACGTAACTCTATTTTGTTATTAGAATAGGTTTCTGGAAAGCTTTTAACAAGATGAAGGCCCTGGAAAATCATTACGTCATTGGGTGTAGTAGATAGCATAGCGGAAGAGTACTTGGAGAACTAGGGTCGTTGTTATGCCCGCACGGTCGGTATATTTTAAATCGGCCATAACTTTTGCTACGTAACTCTGTTTTCTTGTTATAACATATTTCTAGAAACCTTTCGATGAGACAAAGGGCCTCGAAATTTATTACATCACTTAATGATAATACTAGCATCGCATAAGACTACTCAGAAACCCATGAGGGTCATTATGCCCATGCGGTCGTTAAATTTTAAATCGGACATAACTTTTACTACGTAATATCATTGGATGATACAGATAGTATAGCGGAAGACTACTTGGAGACCCAGGGGCATCTTATGCCCGCGCGGTCGTTGAATTTTAAATCAGACATAACTTTTGCTACGTAACTCCATTTTGTTATTATATTATGTTTCTGGAAAGCTTGTAATGAGATTAAGGCCCTGGGAAATTGTTTGATCATTGGGTGACATAGACAGGATAGCGGAAGACTACTTGGAGACCTGAGGTCTTTGTTATGCCCACACGGTTGGTAATTATTATATCGGCCATATCTTTTGCAACTTAACTCTATTTTCTTTTATGATGTGTTTCCAGAAATCTTACGATGAGATGAAGGCCCTCGAAAATTAAAACGTCCTTGGATGATACAGGTAGGATAGCGTAAGACTACTTGGATACCTAAGGGCGTCGTTTTGCCCGCGCGGTCATTAAATTTTAAATCGAACATAACTTTTTCTACGTAACCCTATTTTCTTAATATAATATGTTTTTGGAAAGTTTGTAATAAGAAGAAGGCCCTGGAAAATCATTACATCATTGGGTGTTATAAATAGCTTAGCAGAAGACTACTTGGAGACCTGGGGTCGTCGTTATGCCTAAATGGGTGTTAAATATTAAATTGTTCATAACTTCAGCTACGTAACTCCGTTTTCTTCTTATAATATGTTTCTGGGTAACTTGTAATAAGAGATGGCCCTAGAAAATTATTACCTAATCTGGTGATATAGATAACATAGTGGAAGACTACTTGGAGACCTAGGGTCGTTGTTATGGGCGCGCGGCCGATAAATCTTAAATCGGCATAGCTTTTGCGACGTAACTCTGTTTGCCTATTTTAATATGTTTCTGGACAGTTTGGGATGAGACGAAGGCCCTGGAAATTTATCAGATCATTGGAAGATACAGATAGCATAGCGTAAGACTACTTGAGACCCACGGGCGTCAATATTCCCGCGCGAATGTTAAATGTTAAATCAGCAATAACTTCAGCTACTTAACTCTGTTTTTTTGTTATAATATGTTTCTAGAAAACTTGTAATGAGGTGAAGGGCTTGGAAAATTGTTACATCATCTGGTGATGTAGATAGTGTATGGGAAGACTACTTGGAGACCTAGGGTCGTCGTTATGGGCGTGCGGTTGGAAAATCATAAATCGGCCTAACTTTTGCTACGTAACCCCATTTTCTTATTATAATATGTTTCCATATAGCTTACGACGATACGAAGGTGATGGAAAATTATCACATCATTGGACAATACAGATAGCATAGCATAAGACTACTTGGAGGCCCAGGGGCGTCGTTATACCCGCGCGGTCGTTAAATTTTAAATCGGACATAACTTTTGCTATGTAACTCTGTTTTCTTATTATAATATGTCTCTTGTAATGAAATGAAGGCCCTGTGAAATTTTTACATCATTGGGTGATGTAGATAGCGTAGCGAAAGACTACTTGGAGACCTAGGGTCGTCATTATGTCTATGCGGTCGTTAAATCAGCCATAACTTTTGCTACATAACTCTGTTTTCTTATTATGATGTGTTTCTGGAAACCTTGCAATGAGATGAAGACCCTAGAATTTATAACATCATTGGATGATACAGATAGCATAGTGGAAGAGTACTTGGAGACATGCGGTCGTCGTTATGCTCACAGCGGTTGTTAAGATCTTAAATGGACCAGATCTTTTGCTACATAACTCCATTTTGTTATTACAATATGTTTCCTGAAAGCTTGTAATGAGATGAAGGCCCTGGGAAATTATTACACCATGGGCTGATGTAGATAGCATAGCGGAAGACCACTTGGAGACCTAGGGTCATCGTTATGCCTGCGCGGTTGGTAATTTTAAAATCGGCCATAACTTTTGCCACGTAACTCCGTTTTCTTATTATGATGTGTTTCCAAAATGGTTGTGCTGAGACGAAGGACCTGAAAAATTATTACATTACTGGATGATACAGATAGCATAACAAAAGACTACTTGGACACCCAGGGCGTCGTTGTGCCCGCGCGGTCGTTAAACTTTAAGTCTAACATATTGCTACATAACTTTGTTTTCTTCTTATAATATGTTTCTTGATAGCTTGTAATAAGAGATGGCCCTAGAAAATTGTTACCCAATCTGGTGATATAGATAGCATAGCGGAAGACTACTTGAAGACCTAGGTTCATCGTTATGGGCGTGCGGTTGGTAAATCTTAAATCGGCATAGCTTTTGCGAGGTAACTCTATTTTCTTACTATAATATGTTTTCGGATAGCTTACGATGAGATGAAGGCCATGGAAAATTATCACATGATTGGAAGATACAGATAGCATAGCGTAAGACTACTTGGAGACCCAGGGGCGTCGTTATTCCCGCGCGGATGTTAGATTTTAAATCGGATATAACTTTTGCAACGTAACTCCGTTTTGTTATTACAATAGGTTTCTGGAAAGCTTGTAACAAGATGAAGGCCCTGGAAAATCGTTACGTCATTGGGTGTAGTAGATAGCATAGCGGAAGACTACATGGAGAACTAGGGTCATCGTTATGCCCGCGCGGTCGGTAAATTTTAAATCGGCCAAAACTTTCGCTACGTAACTCCGTTTTGTTATTGTAATATGCTTCTGGAAACCTTTCGATGAGACAAAGGGCCTTGAAAATTGTTACGTCACTTAATGATAATACTAGCATAGCATAAGACCACTCGGAAACCCAAGAGCGTCGTTGTGCCCACGCGGTCGTTAAATTTTAAATTGGACATAACTTTTGCTACGTAACTCCGTTTTCTTATTATAACATGTTTCTTCAAAGCTTTTAATAAGACGAAGGCCCTAGAAACTTATTACATCATTTGGTCATGTGAACAGGATAGTGGAAGTTAATTGGAGACCTGGGGTCATCGTTACGATCACGCAGTCATTAAAATCTTAAATCGGCCAGATCCTTTGCTACGTAACTCTGTTTTGTTATTATAATATGTTTCTGGAAAGTTTTTAATGAGATGAAGGCCCTGTAAAATTTTTACATCATTGGATGATGTAGATAGCATAGCGGAAGACTACTTGGGGACCTAGGGTTATCGTTCGCGTGGTCGGTAATTCTTAAATCAACCATAACTTTTTCTACGTAACTCCGTTTTTTTATTATGATGTGTTTCCGGAAAGCTTGCAATGAGATGAAGGCCATGGATAGTTATAAAATCATTGGATGATATAGATAGCATAGCGTAAGACTATTTGGAGACCTAGGGGCGTCATTCTGTCTGCGCGGTCATTAAATTTTAAATCAGACATAACTTTTGCTCTGTAACTCCGCTTTGTTATTATAATATGTTTCCAGAAAGCTTGTAATAAGATAAAGGCCCTAGAAAATTGTTACATCATTAGATGATGTGAATAGCATTGCGAAAGGCTACTTGGAGACTTGGGGTCATCGTTATGCCCGCACGGCTGAGAAATCTTAAATGGGCCATAACTTTAGCTACGTAACTCGGTTTTCTTGTTGTAATATTTTTTGGAAAGCTTGTAATGAGACGAAGGCCCTGAAAAACTATTTCATCATTTGGTGTTATAGCTAGCACAGCGAAAGACTATTTGTAGACCGTGGGTCGTCGTTATGTGCGCCCGGTCAGTTAAATCTTAAATCAGCATAACTTTTGCCACGTTAGTCCATTTTCTTGTTATAATATGTTGTCAGATAGCTTGCGATGAGACGAAGGCCCCTGGAAAATTAGCACATCATTAGATGATACAGATAGCATAGCATAAGACTACTTGGAGGCCAAGGGGCGTCATTATGCCCGCGCGGTCGTAAAATTTTAAATCAGACATAACTTTTACTACGGAACTTTGTTTCTTATTATAATATGTTTCTGGAAGCTTGTAATGAGATGAAGGCCTGGGAAATTGTTACATCATTGGGTGATGTAGATAGCATAGCGAAAGACTACTTGGAGACCTAGGGTCATCATTATGTCCGCGCGGTCGTTAAATCTTAAATCGGCCATATCTTTTGCTACGTAACTTCGTTTTCTTATTATGAAGTGTTTGCGGAAACCTTACGATGAGACGAAGGTGCTGGAGTTTATATCATCATTGGATGATACAGATAGCATAGCAGTAGATTACTTGGAGACCTGCGGTAGTCGTTTTGCTCACGCGGTCGTTAAAATCTTAAATCGACCAGATCGTTCGCTACGTAACTCCATTTCGTTATTATAATATGTTTCTGGAAAGCTTGCAATGAGATGAAGGCCCTGGGAAATTGTTACACCTTGCGATGATGTAGATGGCATAGCAAAAGACTACTTGGAGACCTAGGGTGGTCGTTATGCCCGCACGGTCGGTAATTCTTAAATCAGCCATAACTTTTGCTTCGTAACTCTGTTTTCTTCTTATGATGTGTTTTTGGAAAGCTTGCAAGGAGACGAAGGCCCTAGAAAATTATTACATCATTGGATGATACAGATAACATAGCATAAGACTACTTGGACACCTAGGGGCGTCGTTGCGCCCGCACGGTCGTTTAATTTTAAATCAGACATAACTTTTGCAACGTAACTCCGTTTTATTATTATAACTAGAAATTATCTGTGTCTGAAGGCATAAAATATAATTTCATGTGTAAATAAATCAAATTTAAAGATTATAAAAATAACTTGTAAAAGTAAAAATCACTACTTAAAA
>QLOD02168213.1:0-12277 GCA_003260245.2 Sideroxylon spinosum
TTTTTTATTTAATTTAATTATTACAATTTAGTTTATTTGTTTATTAGTTAGTTAAAAGAAACCAACCTTTCCAAAACGCAAAACCTATTTATTTTTTTCTTATTTTAAAAGAGAATGGTAGGTTAGAAGAACTTAGAAACCCTAGTGCTCATTCTCATAGTTCCCTGTAGATACGATCCTGGACTCACCAGGTAAAACTACACCGCACACTCTTATACTTGGGGGTTGTTTTTAACTGCACATTTGTGAGGCGGTCAATAAGCATCATAGGTATCATCAATGACTGATGTCATGGCAATGACCTTAGTAAGAGTAACCCAGGCAAGCGAGTAATGGGGCTCAGGTCGACTCCAACTGTCTAAAAGAAGCATTCCATCACTTTGTCTTTCGCATAAGTAAGCTTTGTTTTGAATTCCAAGTCCCTCTACCACCTGCAACATTCTTTCAAACGAGTAATAGGGCGAATTGTTACATAGGGGAAGGGGTGGACAATGGGGAGCAGTAGCTAAATTATATTATTTTCTCACACGTAAAATAATCTTTTACACTCTATTAAGGAAACTAAATAACATAAAAGAATAGTTGTTTCAACTTTAAGACCTAACTGTTAAGATGAGGAAAGTTCATCTCTTATATAGAAGATATAATTTTTCTGATGAGCTGATGTAGAATAATTTTTAACAGCCTTCCTTACGCTAGCCCACGCAGCATGGAATATTGGTGAGATTCAATTAAAAACTGGCTCTGTTATCATATTAAAGAAGCCCAGCAATACATAAGAGTAGGGTCTCAACATTAAAACTTAAGTGTTAAGGTAAGAGAAGTTAATTTCTTATACATAAAATATAATTTTTCTAATGGGCTGATATAGAGCAACTTCTAATGCAATCTATAAAACCTTAAGCAATGTTATTCGATAAATAGTTTAATAATAATTTATTTAATCAAACTAAAATTAATTAATCATTAAATCATTTTATTAAAATAATATTTAAAAAAAATAATTAACAAATAGTAATTTATTATTGTAACAATTTATTCTATTTTTTAAATTAACACTATTAAAATATTAATTTATGACTAAATCATTTATTTTCTGAAATTATAGCAATTTTTAATAAATAATAATGAAGAACTAAAATGATTTATTTTATTAAACTTTTTATTAAATAAAAAATTTATCTCACAAATAATTATTTATTAGATTATGTATTGTATTATAATGTTATTAAAATCAATAATTTATTTAAATTAACTAAAATTATTTATTTTATTAAATTATTTTATCAAAATAAAAATAATTTTTAACAAACAATAATTTGTTGTTAAATTTATTAAATTTGAAATATTAATCTATGATAAAATAATTTGTTATAGTTAGTATTTTTACTTCAAATTATATATTTTAGTTATATATATTTTATTAAAATTAATTATTATTAGTATAAAAATGATTATGTTAATATATGTTATTATAATAATTTACAAACATTAAATATTAACTTCTTTTTCCCTGATCAATTTACCCTCATTTCAAGCATTATTAAATATTACCCTTTCAAAAATTTTAACATTCTAAACATAATATAATTAGTACCAATTAATATTTACTTTAACAAATCTAGACATAAGTATCATGAAATTTTCACCCATTAACTATTACTAGATTAATAATTACCCATATAATTTTTTACCTCTAAAATTTTTACATCTTAAGAAACATTATCTAAGTTGATTTAGTTTGTCCATGCTTAAAGTTTCTTTATACAGCTCAAAGCAGCATAAAGCTGGCTCTGCCCCTAAGCACTATAATATTTGAGAAACGTCACATGTAAAAATATTTTCCTCTACAATACCACGACCAACTTATTTGAAATAAGTTGAAAAATGCCAGACGGTGCCTAAAGTACCTTAAAATGCCTCTTAGTTCTTGTTGGTGCAAGAGTTGTACTTGGTTGAAATCTAACTTTGCAAGCCTTAGCAGTGTCTCTTCCCGAGACTCCTTGTTTTCATAGACATGTATGTAATGCCTTGCCTCCACTCTCGGCATTCCCCTATGAAAGGGCCGCTTTGAGGCTTAGAGAATTTGCTTTGATAGAGGAAAGCTAGAAAGGGTTCCATGGACTTGAGGTGAGAAGTAGTGAAGTTTATGGCTTCATCCAGAATGTCTTCCCCTCTTACTCTTAGATTTGCTGCTTCATACAAGCTTAACATACCCCTAACATTTTTAGCGAGAGTTTCCTTGTACTTACCTTCACTGTCCTTGAATTTGTTGAACACATCCACATATTATTATTATTATTATTATTATTATTATTATTATTATTATTGGGCATGGGATAAATTTCATTTTGCCGTCCTAAAATTTTTATTTCCAATCTTATTTAAGAATTTGAATTTTTTTATATTAATTAAGGTTCCAAAATTTTAATTTTTCCCCATCAATGTTTCAACAATAAAATGGTTATTAAAGAAACATTGTAGATAATCAAAATTTAACTCAAGACTTTGATGTGAAATTTCAAGTAAACTTATGTGGGAAAAATAAAATTTACAGAACTTTGAATCAGAATTTCTGTAATTAATGACACTTCTATATCAATATCTATATATAAATTTATAATGCTCTCACAAATGCATCACATTCTCTCTCTAATTATTATTTTTGAAAAAAATTATGGATTTCCCATTGTTTTTAATAGTAGCAGACCTAGATTTCAAAATACGCCTGAGCTGGATAAAGGATTTAAAAACTAGAATTTAAAATTTTGGGCTGAATAAAGAATTTAAAAGAAATATTGGTTGGGGTATAAAAATTTAGGGTAGGCTAAATTTTAAAAAGTATTTATTTGAACTATTGAAATAATTTATTATTTAATTAAATTAATATTACTGAAATATTAATTCATGACTAAAACTATATATTTTCTCAAATTAAAATTAAATTTTAATAAATAATATCTAATTATTAAAATAATTTATTTTAAAATAAATTATTTTAATAAATGAAAATTATTTTTCAACAATAATAATTTACTAGATTATATTTTGTATTAATATAATTTATTAAACTTAATGATTATTTTAAATAAACTAAAATATTTTTAATAAAAATAATTTTAGCAAGTAATAATTCATTATTAAAATTAATTACCATTGAATATTAATCAATGATAAAATTATTTCTTATAATTAATATTTTTATTTAAAATTATATTTAATAATATATATTTTATTAAAATTAGTTATTATTAACATAAAAATTATTATGATGATTTATTTTGTTATAATATTTTACTAAGATTAAATATTAACTCTTACCTTTGGTGAATTTGCTATTACTCCAAACATGGTAAACTTTTACTCCTTCAAAATTTTTAGCATTCTAAATATAATATAATTATTATCGGATATTTTTTTACTCTCTCAATCAAAACATAAGTATTAAAAACTTGTAACCCCATTAGATATTACTAAGATAACAATTATCTCAATAATCTTTTATTCCTAAATTTTTCACCTCGTACTAAATATTTCCTAAGAAGTAAAAATTAATACACTAAATATGAGATAATCATGACAAGTATAGATAGATTTAAAAATAGAAGTTTGAAAGACTTTTTTGAATTTGGTGTCTGTCAGTTGAAATTTTTAATAAAATGAGAAATTAATAACTAATGCATAAACATAGGACAATTATGACACATATCTATATGATTAAAGTAGTAATATGAGGATAACCCACATAGTATGATTGGGAGACCCGTATCTGTATTGGACAACCAGATCGAGTATCCATTTGGCTGACCGATAAAGCCTGAATGACCGGGATACCATATTGAACAGCTTGATCGAACGTCCACTTACCGATCAAGGCCCTGTTTCCCAATTGACCGTAGTTCATTTGATCTACGCATGTTGACGTCACGGGTCATGCGTGCGACCTCATCATAGCGGTTTCCAGTATTGGCACATGAAGAAGCGTAACTGTGAGTAACCACAAATATATAGATAACGAATAAAGGGACTAGTTGGGAATCTATATGACAAGTGGCACTATATCATTGGGAGATGATATTTTATGGTAATTGGCACCTTGCAAATGTCACCCCACGTGAGGCCCCTGATATATAAATATGACCGTTTTATCAACTGGAGGTAAGAGGTGTTTTCTCCATTAACAAAACCTTTGTTGAAATATTTTGGGAATTTTTTGTCGCTAACTTAAGCATCAGAGGATTTTTGGCAGGCATCAAATCAGTGTTCAAGGTAGCAGCCCAGACTCGGGTCAGACCATCTTTTAGGGAGACACCAGTTTACTGAATTATCAATTGGCACCGTCTATGGGAACGAGGCAATCTTGTTTTTTGTAGCTTTTTATGGTTCGAACAAGGTCTGATGTCAACACTCAACCAAATTCCCAATGGACAGAAGCAATGAAGAACCAAAACGATGAGCGGATAAACCTCTTGGAAACTAGATGAGGGAAATGATGATGGTTATGCAAACGCTGGTGGTGCTGAACCAAACCCTCTTACAACATTACCAAGGAGTACCTTCCTACACCCCACCTCCTCCAATTATGCATCTAGTTAACGTGGCCCATAATGGAGGAGCAGTTAAAGTGAATGGAGGGGATAATGGAGATGGCCGGGGAGAAAACGGGGATGGAATCATAGGAGAAAACAAAGTAACCATCCGCCAACCGAATGAATCGAGAAGGCGACACAGGGCAATGGGAATTGGTGGCGAGATTGGCTTCCGTCCCGACACGACTCACACGGAGGCAACAAGCATAAGGAACTTCAATGTTTACCCATGGGAGAAGCCCATGCGCGCCATGAAATCCCAAATCCATGGTGTCCTAGTGGCCAACAGAGATCTGGACATGGTAGATAACGTTGATAGCAATGAAGACTCCCCATTCTCTCAATTGATGATGGCTTGTCCCTTACCGTCTAAGTTCAAGATACTGGGAGTGGATCCATTCGATGGTTTGAAAGACCTTTGTGATCACTTGGAAACCTACAAAATGATAATGCACATTCACGCACACCCTGATGAAATAATTTGCGTGTGTTCCCTGTAACACTCAAAACACTCAAAGGCCTTGCTCGACTATGGTTCAACAAAATCAAGCCAGGTAGAATTTCGAGCTTCTCCCGATTTGGCAAGATGTTCATAGGCTATTTCATCACCAGGAAGAGGTAGAGGAAACTGGTTACCCACCTTCTAATCATTAAACAGGGTAAAGAGGAGTTTCTCAAGGATTACGTGGCAAGGTTCAATAAGAAAATTCTAGAAATCGACGAAGCAGATGACAAGGTGGCAACCACAGCTTTCATGAATGGGGGCAACATGGCTGAATTAATGGCCTGCACTCAAAGACACATTAATGTATAAGACGATCTAAAAGCAAAATATGAGAGTGACGGATCAAGAAACTCGAAGCCAGATAAGAAAAGCCCTAACAATTTTGGAAATACCTGGGATCCTCATGATGTCAAAAGCAAGAGATACGACGAAAAGGTAGAACGAACTCCACGGGGACATGGGGATTTAAGTAGAAACTTTACCCTCCTCAGTACGAGATTAGAGAACGTCTTTTATAAGTTCTAGAATGACCCAGCTTTGAAATGGCTGAGGAAGTTAAGAACCCCAGCAGACCAAAGATCCCCCACTAAGTGCTATCGGTTCCACAGAGATAACGGATGATTACATCGACCTGAAGAAGCGAATCGAAGAACTCATCAAACGAGGGAGGCTCAGTAGATTTGTCGCAAGCCAGGGTGACAACAGGATGATTGACCAGAGAAGTCTCGACTAAAGAAGCCAGAAGAAGTGAAGCCTAGGCACAGTGTAATCAGTATCCGATTGGAAAAATAAGGGTTATCTTGGGTGGATTCACGACAAGAGGAGAGTCATCGACGGGCAGGAAAAAATATGCCTGGGAAATTTACAAGCCCAATGAGGTGCTGACGACTGACCTGCCATCTAAGAAAGCAAAAGTCGAGCAACGTTAGATCACCTTTACCGGTGAAGAAGCCAGCGAGGTATGTCAGCCCACGATGATCCATTAGTCATTTCATCCATAATTGCCAATTTCAAAATATGAAGAATCTTTATCAATAAGGAGTTTAGTGGATATTCTATATTGAGGAGCACTTGAGAAGATGAAAGTAGGGAAAAAGAAGTTACAGCCGGTCTTGTCATCCTTGGTCAATTTCATGGGAAGCCGGGCGACCCTTCTCGGTTCCATAGTATTACTTGTCACCCTCGAAGAAGAACCCCACTAGGTGACTAAAATGGTCTATTTCCTGGTAGTAGACTATCCCTCGGCGTATAATGCCATATTGGGAAGAACTTCACTGAATCAATTTAGGGCCATCACATCCACCTACCACCTAAGTATTAAATTTCACGCCAAGAACAGGGTTGAGTGTGTGAGAGGTGATCAACGGGTGGCTCGGGAATGTTACATGTCATCGTTAATAGAAGACTTGTATAGGGAAGCTTTGATCGTAGAAGAGCTTGAAGTAAGAGACAATGAAGAACTGCGAAAAGACGAGCCAGAGGGGGAGCTAGAAGATGTAGTAATTGGTTCCCCTAAACAACAAAGGGCTGTCAAGATAGGCTTGACGGCCTCAGAACCTTTGAAAAGCAAGCTGAAAAAGATCCTAGTGAAAAATGCAGATGTTTTTGCTTGGTCTCATGAAAACATGCCAGGCATTGACACCAGGATAGTGGCACACCGTTTGAATATTTTCCCGATTGCAAGGTCGGTAAAGCAAAGGAGGGAAACCTTCACACCGAAAAGAAACGAAGCCATAGCAGTCAAAGTAGACAAGCTGCTAAACGTAAAATGCATCCGTGAAGTTCACTATCCGACCTGGTTATCAAACGCGCTAATGGTGAAAAAATCAAATGGGAAGTGGCCAGTGATCCCGCTCGACCTTTGATATCAAGTAGGGAAAGGTAAGCCTACAACCCTAAAATAATCTACTCAATTGGAACAACCGAGTGAAGAGACTCGACTAAAATACTTTCCAAGAAGCATCATAGATTAACTTGGGGCCTATTTGAAAAATAATTGCCCATCAGCAAGAGCAATCGAGTGGGAAAGCCCGACTAAAACAACTTGAAAATACACAAACATCAAAGAATAAGTGCAATGTAATGAATGAGAATAACCGTAAGACAGCAAATGGTCTGATACTATAACAACTCGAAAATAATAATCAAAGTTCATTACACGGAGTAAAAAAAAATAGAAAAATGTATACAAGGCAGTGGCTTCGGATATTCGAGATGATAGGCTTAAACTGGGTCAGACGGTAAGATCTTTCAATTGAGCATCGCCCACTTCAACACCCCCTGCTGGCCGGATCCTCTGCCGTCGCTCAAGCAGCAAGGGCACTATCCTTGGTACCAAAACTGTTACCCAAAGTAACTTTGGCCCTCTTATTTCCCTCCTTCTCAACAGTCTCTTTTTGCTTCCATTTGGAGAGCCTTTCCACGTTAAATCGCACCATTCTGGCTGCTGAAGGGGCCGATGGGCCGTTTGCAACGAAAAGAAATTCAGAGTGAGTTTACACAATAATAAGTAGCTAAACGAATGGACTTGAAACTCACTCCGCTCACGTTCGACTGCTAGAGCCTCCCCAGTTGACTCGGGTCCGAGCATATATGTGGCCAATGATTCTACACTGACCAGTGGCTCAGCCTTGTGAACATTGTGTTTCTGGGTGGCTTTTACCCTGGCCTTGAGCCCATCGGTCAGCCTCGGCTGGTCTCGGGTTAAAAAATCAATCAAGTATGTTAAAAAAAAAAAAAGGAAAAGAAGAATAGGAAATGAGAGACAGCTGAATGCGAATGTACACCTTTCTTCGTCGAGTTGCCCCATTGCTTGGGCACTCGTACCACCACCTGGTCGGGAGACTCCCAGTGTTGGTGCTCTAACCCATCTCCATAGGCAAAAAAGAACTTGTCTGTCCAGCCCTTATGGGAGGTTGGCAGATGAATCACCAGGTTGAAATCCCTTTCTCTACCCGAGAAGAACCACCAGCCTCAGCCCACCTCGGTGACCTTGCAACAGTGAAGGAACTCTTTAGCTATAAGTCTCATGACCAGTGGCTGCCCTCCAAATGACAACGCATCCAACCATTATCCTTCAACTATTTGGGAGGATCTGGCTTAGCGCCAAGTTTAATTGTTGCAAGATCTCTCGAACCGGTTAAATTATGGGGAAACGAAGGCCACCATGTAAGGCTCTCTTATACACTAATATTTCCCTACCCCTCAGCCAACAGGCCTTATCGTTCTCCCTGAGAACCCTAAAGAAGAGGTTCAGGGAAATTAAATTTCGGACCACAACTTTCGGATCTTCATCGCATCTAAGGAGGACCTAATTTCCTCAACTTAGAACTGAGGCCACCGTCTCCAGAGGTCTTGGATTCCCCAACATCTAGCTCAAACATGTCTACAATGGGACCCAGATTCTCCTTTAACGTCTTCTCCGTAATTTCGGGACGGGACCCAGATGCTATCCCCTTGACCCTAACCAAGTCACTTGGACCATTCTCCTTAGCTCCAGTCATGGTTTCCCTCAAAACCTCGATGTATGACTCAAAATGTAAAGTCCCACAAATTCTCCTCCACAACACAGAAGCTCCTACAAATCCCTCAAAATTAGGAATTCAATGCTCTCTGTGATAGAACCAAATCACCATTCGGTCCAGACACAGTAATGATGCTTACACACGGAGAAATGGATTGCTGGAAACAACGAATTTGAAGCACAACAAAGATAACCGGAAGTATGGACGACACCTAAAGGTAAAAACATTAAATCCCCCAGGAAATCTTATTTCAAAATCGACGGTGTGGACTAGGCAATATCGACGGATAGGATTGCAAACGACGCTCCCATGAGAGAGAATGTTGCAGCTCTTTAATATTGTACACAATTAATGACGACCGGGGCGCGTTAAATGGCTTTTAGGAAAGGTGCAATCGGTGCCACCCACCCAATCTTCAGAACCTTTAGGAGAAACTTCACGCCAACGCTGAGCTGATCAAAACACGTGGCTCCCCAGACTGAAATATTCATAAGAAAAGTGGCCTATTAGATTCTCTTGGCTTCGCTAGCAAGATCAAGGGAATCAGAGGCATTTGATATGAGGATAACCCACATAGTATGACTAGGAAATCTATATCCGTATTGGACAACCCGATCGAGTATCCATTTGGCTGATCGGTAAAGCCCGAATGACCAAGATACCATATTGAACAGCCCAACCGAATGTCCATTTACTGATTAGAGCCTTGTTTCCCGATCGACTGTAGTTCATTTGATCCACGCTTGCTGACGTCACGTGTCATGTGTGCGACCTCATCATGGCAGTTCTAGTAATGGCACCTGAAGAAACTTAACTGTGAGCAACCACGAATATATAGATAACAAACAAGGGGACTTGCTGGGAATCTATATGACAAGTGGCATTGTATCATTGGGAGATGATATTTTACAATTATGGGCACCTTGCGCATGTCACACCGCGTGAGGCCACTGACATATAAGTATGACCGTTTTATCAATTGGAGGTAGGAGGTACGTTTTCCATTAACAAAACCTATGCTGAAATATTCTGGGAATTTCTGATTACAAACTTAAGTGTCAGAGGCTATTTGGCAGGCACCACACTGGTGTTCAAGGCAGCAGCCCGAACTCGAGTCAACCATCTTTCAGCAAGACACCATTATTGAATTATCAAGTAGGAAGTTGAAAACTTCTATTACTTAGGAATTAGAAAAAAAAAAGTAAGAAGCTTCATAAATTTATTAAAATTTGATATTTAAAAATATTATTTAATATTTTTATGATTAATATCAAATTTTAAAGATTTCGGACCTTCTCTTTTCGGGGTCCTAGACACAGCGGTCTAAGGATTGTCGCAGCGCTACATATTGGGCAAAGCAAAAACTGTGGTGAACGTATAATAGAAATGTTATTAATAGTATTAATAGAAATGTTTGTACTCTTCCATTATCTTTCTCACTTTAGAACAGTTTCAATGAAAAACGAGTAATATGAAGTTTGAAAAATTAATAAAATAGTACATTTATCAATTTTCTTTAGTCACTCATTTTATTTATATTTGTCTAAACGAGTCATACAAATAAATGACTAAAATGTAATAGTTAGAGATTTAAACTAAAATTTTTATTTTAAAAACCATTTCATTTTTTTAGAACAAGAACAAATGGATTCGACAAATAAAAAATGCAATTATAATTATTCTAACTATCGGTGGTGGTGGTGGTAGTTGTAATAGTAGTAGTATTATTAATGATAATAGTTTTTAGGCATATTAATTACATTAATTAGAAAATAGAATTAAAAATAAAAAATGTTTCCAGATAGAAAATTCATCTACTTATGAAAAAATGTGACTTAAAAAATTCATCTTTTTTATCCATACTTAATTTTTTTATACTTAATCTTTTTTTTAATTGTATTTATTAATGTAAATAACATGCTTAAAATTATTGAACTAAAAAAAAAAGGCATTCTAATTTAAAAAAAAAAATCATATAAGATGAAATATAGCTAAAACGAAAAAAATTGTAGTTAATCGTTCCTAAACTAAGCCTAAATGTAAATTAATGTAGTCGACATTAAAAGCTATATTTTGTGTTTTTTTTTTCTCCCTCTTTCACACTATATAAATGCCATTGGGATCTTCAAACATTACAACCTGTTTGGATGGATAGAAATGAGAAGAAAATAAGAGAAGAAATAATTTTAAAACTTAGCTCTTGTTTGTTAGTTTTTCTAGAAAACAAAATAAAAGAAATGCGAAAAAGTGTAAGTGGTAAGTTCTTAAAATTTTTATCCTCCCAAAAGTGGAAACAAATGGAGAGAATAGAAGAGTTGTTTGATGAAATTTTTAAAATGACACTTTTACCCATGAAATAAAGAATAAAAAAAATACATATATGTCCTAGTACAAATTAAACCCTTTTAACCTTATTGCTTTGGTAAGTTTTCAAAGCTTTTCTCAAACTTCATCTTCTTCTAATCGTTTCATAGCTGAGGAAAGTGTTTTTTTTTTTTTTTTTTTTGTTAATTCACATTTCAAAGCTTAGTTTGATCTTTTTTATATGTATAATATATGTATATATATGTGTACGTACATTACATTTCAAGTACTGTTTCAGCACTTTACTGGTTATAATATATATATGTATGTATGTATGTTACATTTTCAGCCCTATTTTAAGGTATGTATGTTTTGTTTGTTTGTGTCTTTTTTCAGTCTTTTTAATAGCAGCGTTTTTCATTGAAATTTTTTTAAAGTATTATTATTCGTATCTTTGTGAGCACTTTTCAATTTATTTATTTTCTAACTTGAATCATGTAGTCAAAGAAGTAACATATTATAATCATATTATACATTGTAGTATAGTATGTCAGTAAATTCAATTACTTTGTACTCCCTAACTAGCATTCTTTGGGGTAACAGTTTCAAGGCAATCTCAATTCTAAACCACTTTTCACCTCTAATTCCTAATTCTAATCTATTTTCATCCCTAATAAAGAAAGAAAAAATTAAAATACTGAAACTAGTAAAACTATACATTGACCTACTATAATAATGTTATATAACATATTTCGATAGATATGTTTCGCTCCACATTGTTGCATTTTTTTTTTTAAAATCATATTAGTTGACTTGATTTTTTTTTAATAACTTGTTAATGTGGATTCATTTTTTTTTTTTAAGAAAAGGCTTGTAAATAAGAGTCCAGGTCCATATCCAAAATTTAAACTAATGTTTGAAAATAGAAAATAATGAAATAAAAAAAAACATATTATGAATTATTTCCTTCGCACATTATTCACTTTTTTTTTTTTTGAATTTTTTAAAATTTCAAGGGGGTTTTGTATCACATATATAGTATAAAAGAGTTAAATAGGTGTCTCATTTGATTTTTTCATATGACCATACTATTTTCTATTCCACGGAAATATTTAGTTGCAAGGAACAACTTAAAATAAGGTTGTGAGTATAAATTTTAAATCCTAATGACCGTTTATGGGTCCTATTAAATATTTAATTTTTTATTTTATAAGTTCTTTTATCTTAGAAAGTGAGGAAAAAATGTATGAAAAACAAGGATTAAAAATAAGCACCGTATGCAAAACGAAAATCAGAATATATATTAATTAATTGCACAGTTAAGGAAAGATAACTATCTACTTTGGCCCATAAAT
>QLOD02168264.1:0-12270 GCA_003260245.2 Sideroxylon spinosum
ACGTAACACATTTTAAGGTTAATTTAAAAAATAAGAAATTACTAAATTTGATTTAGTTTTTCATTAAATGAAAGTGCATTTAATATTCCTTTAAAAATATATATATTTAATTAACTATAAGTACTTAATCGGATTAAATGAATTTACATATTTTTAAAACTAATTTGATTGGTTTATAATCAACTAAAAAAATTTACTTACTTTTATTTAATCTTAACCGGCCCGGTACGTACATGTTTGGTAGGAAATTCATGGTATTAGAAGTTCCCCTAGTATTCGTTGATTACTAATGAAGATTACTGGCCTTCGAGGTTAAGGCATTAATTTCATCCAGACCAAGTAAGATACGACATCTTAGTGAATAGGAATACAAATTTGTTTTGATTTACGGCAATTTAGAAATGACTTCTCCTTACATCCCATACCATGCCCTCTCTTCCACCCAGGAATTGGGTGTGTCAAACTGTAAGTAAAAATATTAAGGCTTTGCTTGAAGTGAAATTTTTTTATGAAAAAAGGGTAAAAAAATACTGAAAAACTCTAAAAATTATTTACTTTTCATCTTACAACACGAATTATAACTCACAATTTATCTTATTTTATCTCACTTTTTAATCACTTTAAATGCAGTACAAATATTAAGGTGCTATTTGGTAGGATTGAGGGGAATTCGAATTTAAATTTCACACCATTTAATCAATATGAATTTGATCTAATCTTTTAATTTTAAAATACAATTTTCACCTTTAAAGAGGGGAAATCAATCATGAGAAAACATTAAATGATGAATTGAAAGAAAGAAAGAGAAAGTTTTAAATGATAAAGAGAAAAGCTAAACATAAATAAAAATAATAAATTTTAATTATGTTTTTTTTTTTACAAATATTTAATTTATATTAAAGATAAATAAAGATATATTAAATTTATTTAAACTAAGATTAACCGGAACAATTAAATAAAAATAAAAATAACAATTAAAAACAAATAAAGATATAACAACCAAAGATAAGTGATAACTAAAATTTTAAACTAATATATATAAATTCAAATACATCTTTAAAAATAAAAATAAATTTTTTCAAAATAAATAAAGATATAGCAAGCAAATAAAAATAAAGATAACAACTAAAAACAAATAAAAATATAACAACCAAAGATAAATAAATAATTAAAAGTTTAAATTAATATATATAAATTTAAATATATCTTTAAAAATAAAAATAATTAAAAATTTACAATTTTTTATTTATATTTAATATAAATATAATTATTTTAAAAAATAAAAACAATTAAAATTTTATTATATCTTTGTTTATATTTAATTATTATCTTTATTTATGTTTAGTTTTTCTTTTCCTTTTTTTTTTTCTTTTTCTTCCTTTTAATTCATCATTTATTGTTTTCTCAATTGACTAGTTTATTCTTTTTTAAAGGTGAAAATTGTGTTTTAAAATTGAAAAGTCAGATCAAACTCATATTAATTGAATGATGTGAGATTTAACTTCAAATTCTTTAAAATTAAAAGCAACTTCAAACCCCCTCAATTTCATTTGGTATACCTAATTTGAGCTTATTTTTTTATTTTACGTTTTTGAAAATAAGGAAAACAGTTCAAAACAAATTTGGTTACTTGTATTTTTAAAACTTATTTTAGAAAATCGAAAATGAGTTTACACATGAAATGGAAAATAGCAACAAAATGTTTTGAGAGTTTTTAACTTACAATGAAAAAAATCTCAAAACATGAAAAATGTAAAATGTTGAATCAAATACATTTTTTTTTTCTCTGTTTTGAAATTTTTAAAACATAAAATATGTAAAATGGAAAAATGAAAAACATAAAGGTGAAAATTATATTTTAAAATTGAAAAGTCAGATCAAACTCATATTGATTGATTGATGTGAGATTTAACTTCAAATTCTTTAAATTTAAAAGGAAAATTGCTTCTCCCACCCCCTAACAGCCGCACCCCCTCTAACACCCCACACCCCTCCGGCCAAATTACCATTTTACCCCCGTCCAAAATCACATATATATGTATATAATTATTAATTAATCTATTTACTTTTTATTTCTATATTATTAATCAAATAATTCATTTATCTGATTATTTTTTAATATCTATTTGATATTCTTTATATCTTTTACTTATAATATTTATCTTTTTTCTACTTTATTTAAAATTTATCTTTATATTTAATGATGATTAGTTAATATGTCAAATTTATCTATTTATTATATTTATTTAATATTCTTTATATCTTTTATTTACTATATTTATATTTTTTTAATTTATTTAATATTCTTCATATATAATGATCATTGATTTACGTTCCAAATACTCATTAGTTGTTTTTAGAAAAAAGGGTTTAAGAGAAAAAAAGTTTAAGAGAGCAATTATATCAAGAATATCAAATAAGTTTAAGAGAAAAAATTTTAAATAAGAGAGAGAATTAATTAACTAATAATTCATACAATAAATAAGAATTAAAAATTAATTAAAAATAAATTTAAATAAAGAGCGAATGGTAGAATTGAACAAAACAGGCGGATTGGTAAACGGTCAGATCTCCAATCCGAAATTCAAACAAACATAAGGAGTACAACAATTACGATTGTAGTGATTAATCAGGCACGCTTAGACACACCAATTATCCAGCTTTAACTTTGTATCAACTTTGTTCAGCTTTATGTCAACTTTATACAGCTTTAACTTTATGTCTTTTCTTGTAAATAACTTTTGTAAAAGTTATCCAGATGTCTATCATGGTTGTAAAATATTATGTTTGAAATCTAATTTCAAGTCCGCCAGCTTTCCTCTTCACCTACAAAAGAGGATTTCACCTCCAGTTGTTGAGAGAGAAGCTGCTGCTTGTTGTTTATACTGAGCTTGTATTCCCCTCTCTCCCTGCTCTTTCCATTTTAACCTCTCCTTTTGTCTTCCTCTCATTTTCTCTTCTTAGAACAGAATTCTCCTTTTAGCAGAACATTATGGATAACTACAACTTGGGTTCATTTTCAGATAGTTGGTCACTTGAGCATGATGTTCTAAGTGGGGGAGAGCATCTCTAACAATAGTCGCGATTATACATCCAAATTTACTACAAACCAGGTCAGTTATTATCGTTATATTATGCATATTCGTTATTTATTTTGAAATTAGAAAAATTATGTTAAGACTGGATAATGTTGTACTTATACATTTTCGTTATTTTTTTTATATAGATTTTTGAAAGTAGAGAAGATATGATAAATTGGGCGAAAGGAGTTGGTCTAGAAAATGGTAATGTGGTGGTTATTAAAAATTCTGCCAATTTAAAAGGTGGTAAGCTGCTAAAGTGCCATCTTATGTGTGAAAGAGGAGGAAAGTACAAACCATCACGGTATCTCGTTGACGGGCAATCCCTAATAAGAAATACTGGGCTAAAAAATGTGAATGCCCATTTGAGTTGAGAGGTATACCAATACCTCCAGACGGTGTGATGTGAGGTTTAAGGGTTATTTATGGTTTCCATAACTATCAAGTAGCAGAATATATTGATGGCCATGAGAACCCATCTAGATTAAAACCAATAGAGCAACAATTTATGCTCGATGTGGCCAACAGCACCGCACCTCGTGAAATTCTTAGTATTTTGAAAAAAAGAGACCCGTCAAACACTACGGGAATCAAAAGCATTTACAATGCTATTTTGACAAACGAAGAAGCCAAATGGGGTGGTCTAACTACTATTCAGTATGTCTTGGAGCAATTAATTAAGAAAAAAATACCTCCATGATTACCTTACAAATCCAAACACTAATGAAATCACAGATATTCTTTGGGTTCATCCTAAAAGCCTAGAACTATCTGTTGAGTTTCCTTCTGTGTTGATTATTGATGCCACATACAAGACCAATGAGTATCAGATACCACTATTGGAGGTTGTGGGTATCACATCCATAATGCGAATTTACTCGCTTATGTTCGCATATCTTAGTACTGAGAGGGCAGAGCAACTGACATAGGTATTATCAACCTTAAAGAAGTGGATGGTTGAAAATGGGGCATCGTTGCCATCAGTTTTTCCTATGGCACGTCACATCCTTTGTATTTGGCACATAAACCAGTGTGTAATGAAAAAATGCAGCCCTATGCTGGGTCTGGAGTGGAAATGTTTTTATACGTCATGGCACTCGCTCATTAATTCATCGACACAGTGGTTTTACCATCAAAAGTGGAAAGTCATGCTCGAGGAGTTTAAACAATTCAAGGGTGTCTTAAATTACCTTTGGGAGACATGGTTACACTCTTATGGAAAGCACTTTGTTTCAGCGTGAACTGATTCATGCATGCACCTGGGGAGCAATTCAAGTCAGAGGTATAGTCACTTTATAGTTTTACTATTTCAATTCTGTTCATTATTGTACTACTTTTGAAAAAACTTTCCTATTAAAACACAATGCCTTTTTCGATTACAAGGCGGAGTTTGCACATGCGAGGTTGAAATTATATTTAGGAGATACCATGTCATCCTTACAAACATCTTTTGAAAAAATACACAAGCTGTTGAGAATTCAGTTTGGGGCTATTCAAAAGTCATTCGAGAAATCTCTCAACATTCCACGCCATACACATTTACATGAAGACATTTTTAATCAAGTAAGCTGTCAGATTTCATTAGAGGAAATGGAGTTGATTTATGCTCAGCTGAAATACGTTGAGGAAGCATCTCACCAACTAGCCGGCACGTGCAACTGTTCAATCAAAACAATATACAGATTGCCATGCGAGCACAATCTTGCATATTACCTTCACATTTCCATTCCAATTCCGATACAGAGTATTGACGCTCATTGGAGGAGGTTGTCTATGCACGTACATGAGTTCAATAACGAGGGTGCACGATCCAAGAGAACATCTCATGTTGTTGAGATATTAGATGGAATGGAACCATGTATGCGAGAACATATGGTAGACAGGTTTCTTGATATGGCAGATCCATCTCAAAGCACAGTTCGAGCCCCTTCGTACAACACGGAACATAGAGGTCGACCTAAAGGCAGAGATGAGCAAAGCAGATATTGCATACCTTTTTATGGAGATGCATCCACTTTAGGATCTAGGGCCACTCAATCGACTACAACGTCTCAAGGGAAAGGGAGATGTGGGAAGGGGTCGGGAGTTCGCAATACTGAATCGACCTATAATCACTCTCCAGTTCCACCCATCCGTGATACCTACATTACGAGATTACTTGTGGCTTATCAGTGTTATATTTCCTACACTATTAACGTTCAAGCTGACGGTCATTGTGAATTCAGGGCAATAGCCGCGCTAATCAGGTATGGTGAAAAAGGTTGGGGTCAAGTGCGATACGACCTCATGGAAGAGATTCAGCAGAATAAAGATCTATATGATCAGCTTTATCCAATAAACGGCTTTGCAGACAATCTGTTATACTTACTGCATTGCTTCGAGCCATCGGCACCAGAGCTACATTGGATGGACTCTATGGCTTTGGGAATTGTCATCGCATCAAGGTACAACCTTGTACTACATACATTTGATGAGAATATCTGGAGTTGTTATACTCACTTTCCATTAAGGTCCCCTCTAGTTCCATACCAAGAGCGTCAAGAACTAGCTGTTGCTCATGTTGACAAACACTTCGTGCAAGTTTTCTTATACCCTCATTACCCTGTACCACCTTTCCCAATGTGGTGATGGGAACATTCATCTTACGAAACTAAATGATGGGTCGCTCGTTATAGGATACGTAATCAGTTGTGGTACGAAGTAATGGGTATATCACCGATTGCGCTAGGAGCAAATTTTGGAGGCAACATAAATTAGAATTTGTATTTTTATATATTTTTGTGTATTTCTTTTTGTGTATTATTACATGTATTTTTCTCTGAACATGGCTAAAACAAGATTGGTTTAAAAGAATTTTCATCTTGAAAAGGTGTGTGTTCGTAAGTTATACATATAATCGTTTTAGCCACAAATGAAAAATTATTGCTAATATAAAAGAAAAAATTTTCTATTATGCATAAGTAATATTAAATAAATTAATAAAGAATCAAAAAAATTAAACAAATAAAGAAACATAAAATAAATAACAACAAGTAAAAAAAATACAAGATTTGTTAAACAAATAAAAGAGAATAAATATATAAAGACTATTAAATAAGTAAAAGAGAAAAAAAAAACTATAAATGCAAAGAAAAAATAAATGAGATAAAAAGTAAAAGAATTAAATTAAAAAGTAAAATAAAGAATACAACAATTAAATTAAAATATAAAATAAAGAAAAATTTAAATATTAAAGAAAAAATAAATGAGATAAAAAAATAAAAGAATTGAATTAAAAAGTAAAATAAAGAAATAAAATAATTAACTAAACAAGTAATTTATTTGAAGGAGTCGGGGTATTAATGTAATTTAGGAGGGTCGGTTTTTGTCCAGCTGGGGGGCTGGTGTCAGGCGGGGGGGGGAAGCAGGTCTCATTTAAAAGCAACTTCAAACCCCCTCAATTTCATTTGGTATACCTAATTTGAGCTTATTTTTTTTATTTTACATTTTTTAAAATAAGGAAAACAGTTCAAAACACATTTGGTTACTTGTGTTTTCAAAACTTATTTTAAATAATAGAAAATAAGTTTACACATGAAATAAAAAATAGTAACAAACTATTTTGAACGTTTTTAACTTAAAATGAAAAAAATCCCACAACACGAAAAATATAAAATGTCGAAACAAATACTTTTTTTATTTTTTATTTTTTGTTTTAAAAATTTTAAAACATAAAATATGTAAAATAGCAAAACAAAAAACAAAAACAAAAATAATAAAAAAAATCAAATCAAATGTC
Source organism: Sideroxylon spinosum (assembly GCA_003260245.2). Classification (NCBI taxonomy): domain Eukaryota; kingdom Viridiplantae; phylum Streptophyta; class Magnoliopsida; order Ericales; family Sapotaceae; genus Sideroxylon; species Sideroxylon spinosum. The sequence goes on from QLOD02168264.1 coordinate 6,859, forward strand.
ACCTAAATGGCTGGCAGATTCAGATTGGATAATTTCTAATGACCAATTTAATTTAAATGGTGGTTGGGAGGAATCTAGCTAATTGAAAACTTTTTCAGGCCATATTTAAGAGTTACGTACGTTATCTTGAAAATTTTGGAAAATGGTTCACTTTTTGTAGCTAAATTCAGTTAGTGCATGATTGATTACCTTAATTAATAGGGGGGCGTGGGCTATGGAGTCGGCCTCCACTGGGCCAATCTAAGACATTACAATACCTAGTTTGGTTGAGAGAGAGAGAGAGAGAGAGAGAGAGTTTGCTATTTATACGGTAAGTGTCATCATATATTCAATTTGAGACTCAATGATGGCACTAATAGACTAATTAAGAATAAATAAGATAAATTAATAAAAAAAGATTCGATGAAAGACATTTTGATGAATTTAAATACGCATTAAAGTAATATATGAAATGTATTTGACGTAACGAAAATTAATGAAAAATAGAGTTTGAGTTATTTTTTTTTACGTTCGATGTATAGCGTGCTAAGCGTGTTTTTTTAGAGGAATAGTGGAAAACTGTTCGAACAATTTTTTTTTTTTTTTACAGTTACAATGGATTCAAAACAATTTTTAGGCTACAGCAAGCGACAGGTCGAAACAATACCGTTTCAACCCCCTCTGTTGCAGTGGTCCCTCCGCCAGCAAGATTCCTAAGGACACTTTCCCGTCAATCAAATGAAGTATCCAACGATTGATGAGGAAGAACTCCCCCTATTGGCTACAAAGCTCCAACAAAAAAGTTCTCAGAAAATGACCAGCAACATGAGGGAGACACTACTTTCTCCAACGCCAAGCCACCACCAGAAACAAGCAATCGGCCCTTCCTTTATCCTCTCGACGTACTTAGAGGTATATTACTTCAACCTCCGCCCATTTCTAATGGTCCTTCCTCTTTAGTTTCTTCTTTCCCGACTAGAATATACATCAATCCAAATCTGTCCATCTCTTCTACAAAAAGGCAAATTGATAACAAATTGGGATTTTTCTTGACTACAAGTTGAGAGGACATTTCACTATTTGGTACCAATATGACTTTCACCTTGTTGAACATAAAGTTGCAGATGTTCATTTTGCCTTGGTGCACTATATATCGATCATACTACTAGGGCTTTCCCAGTAGAATGTGACAAGTGTCCATTCATATTATGTAACACCAGAGCTTATCCTTATAAGTAGTGCCAATAAATAAGGGAACTAAACAGTGTTGAGATGTTAAAAGTTCTTTACCTTTCTACAACCATTAACACTTGTAACGATTAGGGTAGTGTTCAATCTTCAACCCTTACTTCACGGTTTCTTCTTCAGAAACGAAGTTTTCATAGCTGCTAGAATCAACCATGAACTTACAGACCTTCCCTTCGATTGTACATGTGGACTAAAAGATGTTTTGCAGCCATCTTTCTCCATTAATTTCTCAGGGAGTAAAGCATGATCGACAGACCATAATAGGAGAGTCTCAGCTTCGACTACTGGCTTTTCCTCCATGGGTTCACCATTGTAAGCAGGATCATCAAGAGCTTGTTCTGCACAGATGTCTTCTTCGACATTATCCTCAATGAATAGTCCTTTGAAATCACTTTTTTTTACAGTTTACCGTACGATGTCCAAGCTCTTCGCACTCAAAATAGCACAAGGTTTCAGTCGTTCTAGTTTGCAGTGCGCTGGCTGGAGGTCCCGCCAATACTACAGGTTGAACAACAGTTCTAGATGGATCCGATTGAACATCTTTGTCCGAACTAAAAGAATTTTAAATCAGGTTGCTCAATGAAGAACTGTTAGCTCTTGTACTGAATTGTTTTATTCTTTTTAGAGATTGTCCTCCCTGGTGTACCTTTGCTATTGAGACTAGATTAAACAGACTCAAGGTATCTTGATTCTTCTATCGTAATCCTCCAATATATCATGAGACTAATTGATCCTCAGTTTTTGTCACATCATTTGTTGCCACCAACTGGTAGAATCTGTATTATAATCTTTAATTGATTGATTACCTATCGTAAATTCCATGTGTTCTAATACAACTATTTGGTGTCATTATAGTGTAAAAAGGCAACCTAGTATGTTTCTTCAACTTTTTCCACGAATTTATTTTCTTCTTCCTTTGTCGGGAACGAGTCAACTTGGTTTGCTGTCACCAAGCCGCTGCTCTACCTCTGAACGTTGTGGCCACCAAAGGAACCCTCTTGTCATTGAGGACCTCTTTGAAATCCAGTGTCTCCTCTACAACAAAGTGCTAAGGAACTCCTTTGCTTATAAACTTCTTGTAAACTCAGGGATGTTTATCTTCAACCTCGATTCCATTGATGCAGGTTCGTTAGCATTGCTCTGATACAAACTAATGTAGTGCGTGATAGTAGGGAGTGTGGATTGAACACTTTCTACACAAACTATGAAATTCTGAAATAGACAGAACTTACACTAGTTAGGCAAACTATCACTAAGGTTACAAAATTACTCAAAACAATAGACAAAAAATATATAACACTTAATTTAATTAATCATAAAGCTGCTGAAAACTATAGTCTTATAAGGTTTAAATAGAAATCCTAACTAGAAAATAAGAAAAAAAAAAAATCTTCAAAACAAGAAACAACAAAACAAAAATTATTCCTATCATATTAAAAAGGAAAAAGATTTTAAAATTGGAAAGCTCTAAAATTCTGACGTAAGAAGTGGAATTAAGCTTCTGGAGGTATCATGAAAATATTTTACTTATTTTTCACAAAATCTCCCTTCGCCATGTAATCCAAGGCAACTTGGGCTGGATCACATTTCCTTGTTATTGGATTTATCTGCTATAAACGGTAATTACACTTGTACATCCCAATCGACTAGGATTTGTATATCATGTTATACCTACTGGCTTTGTGGCTCAGTATATAATATTTCATGTGGTAGAGACTAAAATGCCCGAGGTGCGGAAAGGTCGAGTGCCTGAGCAATGGATTTAGTGGGATGGTCTAGGATTTGTTTGCTGTATTTGGATTATGTAATATAGTATACTAAGGTAAACTTGTATAACTGGTAACTTATGTTTTGATTTAGATTTATATTATAAATTTGTTTAAGTAATGGGCGTTTATTCACTAATTCTTTTTGGAGTACTTGTTAGGGCTTTAACTCATAAATTATTTGTTATTTTAAAAATCCATTTTAAGGTTATTAACTGGAACATGATACTAGCATTGCGTTGGTATATTAGTGCAATTTTTTGAGATATGTAGAAAGAGAGATGGAAGTTTTCCTCTAGGTGCACATAATCTTCTAATGATCACATTTTCAGTCATAAATCATGTTTCTCTTGAACATTTTGCATGATTTTTGAAGGTCCATGATTAAACTTTCCGTGGATGATTTCTAACATTTTGGTGGTACTCGAACTCACAGATTGTGAATTATTGAATTTTAAAGCTCACCTTGCTTTGCTGAAAATTCTGATGGGTTCACAATTGTTTTTAAACATTCCTTAAACTATTTTGAGTATGTAGTCCTCTTCCAAGCATTTTTAAATTAAATAAATGGAATTATCTATTCATTATTGTTATTTTATTTATATTCTCCTATAAACTCGTGCATACTTTTCAGTTTTAGGATTTGAATTGGGAATACGAGTTTATTATTCGGGGCCTGACAGATTAATTAATTTTTTAATTTAATTACTTTTTATTTTTTATTACAAATAAAATACTAAAAGTGATTTTTAATTTCTAATATTTTTTTAATGAATGTAAACTCCAAACAGCGTTCATCAAAGACAAATATGTCTAATTAATGGTCACTTTTCTGATGCTACATAATAGAGTTTAGGAGAAAGTTATCCAAAAGGCAGGTTGGAGCTGAGCATTGCTCTTGTAATAAATTGCTAACCCACAACGGCGAAAATACTTTAGAATTTAGAGATAGCAAATGTATATATGTGAAATCTAGTGACAAATGGCTTATACAATTCTCACCCATTAACTCACGAATCACAAAATTAGTCAAGGTACCAGGGACGAAGCTCCCATAGGTCAAGAGTGACCATGATTTTTCTTGAATTTTGAAAATTATTATTTGTGTACATAAATTTTAATAAAAAAAATTTATATTATAGTTTAAATTGCTAACCCACAACGGCAATGATTGACTATGTTCAAAAATATATCACCACTAATATATATAAATTTTTAATCTAAAAAAATTTAGGTTATAGAGTAATCTATCTAAAATTTAATTATTTTTTCTCTTGTTATATGTAATTCAAATTTTAAAAATATGCATATATATTAATTTATGTTTTTTTTTATTAAGTCCATAGAAAAAATCCGGCGTCTTCTAACAAAAAAAATTATTGATCCGTTAGTTCATGTTATAATCTAAAACTGAAATTATTGAGGTCCAATCTAGTTTAAAAAAATAAAGAAAAAAAATTCAAAATCTTAAATTATTGAACCGTTAGTTCATGTTATAATCTAAAACTGAAAATTTGTGGTCGTTCTATTTAATATTCCAAGTACTGTGAAAATAATTGATTTGATTAATCTCAGCTATGCTTCGAAGGGGAGTTTGTGGTCATGTTGGGTGTTCTTTAACTCGGTTTTAGCATATGTAGAATAAATCATGCATTTGCATATCTTTGCCCTAGGTTATATTGAAGTCGCTAGGGTTGTTAATTGGTATATCATCATCATCATCATCATCAAAGAATGCATGGAATTGTTGATCAAACAGACTGCTCCATCAGATCAAGTTAACGCACTGTTAATGTTTTCATATATATATATATATATCATGCATATTCACTACCTATATATCATCATCAACTTGAATGGCATGATCACAACCTCTCCCTTTCAGTGTTTGCTTTGTATGTATGCATGAACAATTATTTATTATGAATGCATCAAATTATACAAATTAAATTGCATATCGAATTCTGGGAAAACCTCAAATTAAATTAAAATTGCAATAGGATGAGAGATGCATAGAAGAATGCCTCAAGAGCACTGCAATCTCACACGCACATCTATATACGGGAAAAGCAATGGGTTTGTTTGGAGTTAATATAAAAAAATACAAAATTCTACAAAACTCTACAAAACTCTACAAATCACTACAAACACGAATTACGAGATAAAACTCTACTAATTGCACAAAACACGAGATGTTAATTTTTACAAATTTATATCATTTTATACAACTCCAAACACCATTAGGATTATATAATATCTTGTACTGCAATTAAAATATCAATAATTATATATATATATATAAATTGAGACCCATAAAAGATTAATTAGGGTTGGATTATTTATATAATAGGCTGGACTATTTAGAGAAGAGATTGAGCTAGTACTTTTTTGGACCAAAAGTTTCTAAATAATTTTTTTC
>QLOD02168339.1:0-12254 GCA_003260245.2 Sideroxylon spinosum
CGAGTGTAAAAATGACTATATGGTCGATCCCAAACAACAGCCTCGGATGCCCATGGCCGATTTTGTAATTTCAAGCCTTGTGTCCAAAAAAATTCAGGAATGTGTCATACCATTTGGATTTTTATCCACTAGTGTGGAATAGTTTGAACAGATGTTGAAGGACAGGGTAGTCTAAGCCTGTTCCTTTAATTATGAAGCAATTCTTAGTATATTCTTATTTGTTTCCTCTTCTTTGTTACGCCTCTGATTATCACTACGTTTGTTTATAGCTACTCCATTCAAATGTTCGGAAAAGGCAATGAGTGAAGATGTTGATAAAGAAGAGGAAGAATCTGACGTAGAATTGCTTTATTCCTCCAAGAAGACAAAAATGACCAAAGAAAAAAGACAACCAATTGTCAAGCCTTCTCGACCTAAACCAATGAAAAGACATGTTCAAGTGGATATCGGTGCCTCTTCAGAAAGGATGAGGCAACCGATGGTTTAATCATATACTCCTATATCTCTGTCCAAGCACTTACTTTCCTTTATTCTTATTTAGGTCGAGATGAATCTCTTTCTGGAGTCTAGTGCTACTATCTTATCTTGGATTCAAGCTTTGCTGGATCGTCTAAAGGGTGGTTGATCCCATCCATCAGATGCTCCTATAGCCTCTTCCACACTATCTAGGACATCTTTAACAAAACAAGAATTTGACTCTTCCATACACGACATGGATAGTCTCCTCTTTATGGGCTTTTCGGAAATGGTTGGTTCCTCTTACCAAGTTAAGCTATCATCGGTCATCGACGTCATTGGCCGATACCCCAATGCACCTCCCCTCATGGCGGTAAAAATTTCTCAGTTTTCTCAGAGATTGCCGACTATGCTTCTCGAAGATTCTCAAAAAGAATTTGAAAAAGTAGCTGCCTAAAAGGACTAACAAACAGATGAGTTGTCTTCTCTCCACGATCAACTTCGCAGCGCTTCCATTCAAATTTTAGAATTTCTGGCAATCGAGCAAAAACTTAAAAAGCAGATTAGGAAGTTGAAATCTGACCTTCAAGATACCAAGAATGATCGAAAATTGGTCAACTTAGTCAAGAGAGCTTAGTTAATTCTTGTGAGGCTTCCGTTCGAGAAGCCAAATGTTTGGAGAAAGGGGGTTGAGGGTCTAAAACATAAATGACATCTGGACAATATAGATTTAGATCAACTTGACCAGGATTATCAAGAGTTCATTCACAGTCTCTTAGAACTAACTCTCAGTGAAGTCATTCATGAAGCTACCAAATCGATCGATCCGATAGGTGTCATCCCTTCTACACTTAATCCATCAATGCTTCCTTCGATAGATGCTAGACTTCCTGCTCTGGATCCTAAGGAAATCAGCACATAAATGGCTGATGTCAGGCCAGAAGATCCGTCATCTCAATCTTAAACATTTCTTTTATTTTGTTAAGACTTTAAAGTTTTGTAATCATGTCCCAGGTGAGGTCTTTAAACAGCATTCCTCATTGCTACTGGGGCCAATTTTATTTCATTTTTCTTTTCTATTAATGCTTTATTGTTCATGTTTGCATGCATTCCCACATAGTTGGCTAATATTTCTTTAAATATTTGCCATTTATTACCCTCAGAAATCTTTCTCCATCTAAGTATTGAAGTGAATATGTCCCGCCTTTGAGTACCTTTAGGATATGGAAAGGATTTTCTCAACCTGGGCTAAACTTCTGGTAACGTGGTCTTTAGTTCCAATCGATAATACTATTTTTGACACTTTATCTTCCATGTTGAATTACTTTGGTTGGACTTTTCTATCATAGCATTTTGCCACCCTTAGTTTTTAGGGCTTTAATGGCTTTTAATGCCACAAAATGCAATTCATCTAAATCATCCGGTTCCACATACATGGCCTCTGGATATACTTCCTTATTTAGCTCATATTGAAAAGAAACCCGAGCCGATGTGACCGTCATTTCTACCGAGATGATCACTTCGTGGCCATATGTTATTTCAAATGAGGTTGCATTTGTGGTCGACTTTTTAGATGTTCCATACGCCCGAAGAGACTTTGATAACAAATTGTGCCATTGTCTTGGATTCTCATTGATCGTCTTTTCTAGTGTTCCCTTGATAGTACTATTCATGGATTTGGCCTGCTCGTTTTCTTAAGCATAATAAGGGGTTGAATTGATAACTTTGAAACCATAATCGGTTGTGAATTGTTTAATCAAATTCCTTATGAAAACAGTACCTTGATTGGCCACGATGTGTTGGGGAATGCTAAAGCAGTGCAGTATGTGTTCTTTAATAAATATGATTACGTCAGCCTAGTCAACGGACTTTAGTGGAATTGCTTCCACCCATTTGCTGAAATAGTTAGCAGGCACAATGATAAAAGAATGCATTTTTGATGAAGATGGATATATTTTCCCTATCAGATCCATTGCCCAACCTCTAAATAGCCATGGCTTGGCTATAGTGTGCATAGGTATAGCAGGTGCACTCTGTATCAACCTGTGTCTTTGGTACGCTAGCATCTTCTTGCATAAGAGATACAATCAACTATCATAGTCGACCAATAATACCCATGTCTTCTTAATAACCAAACCATTTTTCAACCAGATTGATGAGCACCACATAGTCCTTCATGAATCTCAACCGTGGCTAACATAGCCTCATCTTTCCTTGAAGAACTCAAGAACAAATCATTTTTCTTGCTTTTCTTGTACAGAATTGTTCAATCAGGATGAAGTTTGTTGCTTTTATTTTAATCTTTTTGGATGTTTTGGGATCTCTATCTTATAAGAATCGCACAATCGATCCACACCAATCATCTATTTTTCTGAACTTAACACAACTTGCTTCCACGAATTCGAATCGTGGATGCTCTCATTTCCCTTAGAAGTTCTAGGCCAATAATTAATGCTTCATGCTCGGCGTGATTGTTTGTGTAATTAAAATTAAATTGAAAAGACATTTGGCTTTCTCCCCCCAGGAGATATAATGACTGTTCCTACCCTACACAAGTCTTAGTTTTTTATCCATCAAAATACAATGACCACGATTTTATAGATACTAGATTTAAAGCATCATAATTCAAATATTCATTGTCAATATCTACACAAGGGTGATTGGTCATAAAATCAACCAATGCTTGTCTTTTGATTGATTTCTGCTGTACATAACACATCAAAAATTCCATTAAAGCTAATGTTCGTTGGCCTATTCGATCGTTCGTAATCAGCCTATTTAATATGTACTTAAAAAATGTCAATCTTTGATATCAAGTAAACATTTACAGGCAACAAATAATGCCTTAACTTCTGTGTAGAAAAATACAAGCCTAGACAAAGCTTTGCAATGGGCCTGCCGTTCCTTTCTACTGGTGTCAAAACACGACTTAGGTAATAAATGGTTGTTTTCTTGCTACTGGCACCATCTTATGCCAAAAAGCTTGCAACGGTGTTCTTTGTCGTCCATATGTATAACTTTAATGTTCTTCCTTCTTTGACGGTATAAGAACTGGTGGATTGACAAGGTATTACTTGATCCGATCGAAAGCTTGTTGGCATTGTGAATCCCACTTGAAGACTTCATCATTCTTTAACTTCAATAACGAAGAGAATACCTGGGTTTTTATAGCAGTGTTAAAAATAAATCTTCTCAAGAAGTTTATCTTACCAATGAAGCTTTGTAATTCTTTTTTGTTCCTAGGCGGCCTAGTTTCAATCATGGCGCATTATTCTTGTCAATCTCGATACCCTTTTATGGATGAGAAATCCAAAAAAATTTCTAACATCGAAAGCACATTTGAGAGGATTCAATTTTTATTTATGGAGTCATATTTTCTGGAACGAGGTCTCTAATTGTTCCAAATGTTGAGCTAAGCTTTGAGATTTAACCACTACATCATCAATGTAAATCTCCATAAAATGGCTAATAAAATCATGGAAAATCGTGTTCATGGTCCTCTGGTAGGTAGCTTCGGCGTTTTTCAATCCGAATGGCTTGACCACCCATTCGTATGTCCTCAAGGCTCCTAGACATCAAAATGCCAATTCGGATATACCTTCCGACATGATATGAATTTGCTTATATCCAGTGTTTCCATTCATAAAAGATAAGATTTCATGGCTTGTTGAAGCATCAACCAGTATATCAACTATGGGCATAGGATATTCATCTTTAGGGGAACATTATTGAAATCTCTAAAAGTCAATACAAACTTTGATTTTAACATTCTTTTTAACTCCAGGGACTATATTAGATAAACCAATCTACATACCAGGCCACGCCGATAAAACCGGCTTTTAATAGTCGTATAAATTCTTCCCTCACCTTAAGGATTACTTCGTTGCTCATTCTTCTGGAAAGTTGTTTAAACGGCTGATATCTATTCATGATTGACATTCTATGTTCTACTAATGTTCGGTCTAGGCCCAATATGTTCTAGTAATGAGACTAACTATGGTCAACTGAAATTTAGAGTTCAAGTATCCATCGAGGTAGATCGGTCTCCTTTTGGAGAAATCTCCAATGTCGACCTCTGCAAGTGGGTCGACCGCATTAGCTTTATCATCATCTAGCTCTTGGGGAGCTCCCTTCAAATCCTCGATTTGTATTGCATCGATGTCACTTACTCCATCATCGATTCCAACATCGGCCATGGAAGTCGATACTTTAGTATACAATTTATTATCTAAGGTGTAAAAATGTACCCTAGCCACGACCTCCTCGCAGGTCTTCCTGATCATTCCTCGATTTTCTTCAACTTGAGAGACATTTTCTTAAATATAATGTTATTGGGCCTACTCAATCCCTTGCACACTTGCTTCATGTAATCTATAGTCATCGTGACTGACATAGTGATTTATTTAGTCATTCTTGTTTGTTAAGAGCCATTAGCCTAGTAGATCCCACATCTCCCTCATAGTATACAGCTTCAGCCATATTGACCTTGGCTACGAATAATCTGTTGTCAACTTCCACGATCTCAGCATCTTCTCCTTCTTAGAGTTCTAAAGCTTGGTGTAGTGAGGACGGGATGCAACCCATAACTTGAATCCAGTTGTGGCCTAATAAAGCATTGTATGAAGCTTCTATATCAACTACAAAAAATGGTGACCACACTATCTTACTCCCTATAGTGACCTGTAACGAGATCATTCCTCTAATGTTTGTAAGTCCTTCGGTGAAACTGCTTACGACCGCCTCTATAGGCATGAGATCTCTGGCTAATTGGTCGATCCTTGTCAACATATTATATACAGAAGAATGTTAACAATTGCTCTGTCATCTATTAAAACTCGATTTATTGGCATTCCATTCACAAAACCTTTGATGTGCAGCGGTTTTACACGTGTCCTTTCGTTGAACTTGTGAAACAAGACTCATGCCCTTTTTCCTCTCCTTGCCGACCTATAGTTCATATTCTGTTCTAACCACTTGAATGTCTGGGTTCCCTTTTACAGTTGGCTCCTTTAACCCTAATTCTACTGCATTAATTGTGGTAAGGTTTCTTTCATTTTCTTCAACATCCCCGTCAATGGAATTCTGAACGTTATTGGCCTTAAATATAGCCGGTAACGTGAAAGCCATGTTTACTTCAGTTGGCTGCATGCTTACGAACTGAATTGAACTCATGGACGCTTTCTTCATTTATTGAGTCGTCATTATGTCGCTTAAATTTTTTGGGCCAACTATCTAGTGACAAACCACCCTTGCTCTTCTTTGATCTAATGGCCTGTTTTTCTTTGTATTCCTTCTGCAAATCTAGAGAGTTAATCTTTGGCAGTGTAATTAGTATATCTTGTGCTTTAAGGATATTTGGTGCTAGGGGCAACTCTTCCTCTATAACTAATTCTAAGTTTTTGATTCTAAGTTTTGGACTTGTTCCATTTCCATACTCCTCCAAGCTTCCTTCTATCTCTACCATCTCCTCTTCTGAAAAATGGTCATATTTCTTGTATCCTGATCGAATGGGAATTTTGAATGAATAACATGTCCCCACTAACCAAGATGTTGTGGAACTCTGACCTTAACTGAACGGCCCGATATGGGATAAATCACTTGCGATCAATATAGTAGCAAAGGCATTTGTGGGGCTGGTCAAAAGTAGGGTTGATAGTATAGCATCGCCATCTGGTACGACCCCCAGGTGTTTACAAACACATTCCGACCATAAGGTCTAAGCGCTCCTCTAGGGTCTAACGGTTGATCATATGGTGTTGGTTGGACTACCCTGTAGTTGCTAGCTCGGTTGATCGTGATTTTCAAACCAAGCTTATTTACTAACCTTCCTGACCACACTAGCTCTCAATTGCACCTCCAGCCACTGTCTCTTATTTTCAGAACTAGAATTCTCGTCTTTTTATTTCCGTTATTCGAGTTAATATAGGGTCCGTCTTCCCTACGTCTTCTTCACATGATTGCCTGATCTGGAGGTTGCTTTTCTGGCCTTGACTGGTTCTAGGTTTTGAACTATTTGTTTTTGTTTCTTTGACTTCTTTGTAATGCTTGGCCCAGTTCTGTTTGAACTCCTCAATCCCATCAAATTCCATTAGGTCATCGAGCTCGTATTTGTTAGAGTAGATGACTTTTTCTTTATCTTTCTGTGCCCCGTTGATCCATGCATATTGAGCATATTCACTTCCATGAAGGCTTGAAACGATTTTTATCTACCCCAATTTTTTCCTTTTCAGCCATTGTGAATAAGCCGTTGTCAATATGTTCCTGCATAACATTAAGAAAATGGACGCAATTATTAATAGAATGGCTCCAAGAATTGTACCATGTGCAATAGCTACGGCCTTTAATTTCATCTACCGTCAAAATCTTATGACCATTGGGCAATCGAATTATGTTATCGGCTAAGAGATGGTCAAAGATTTGATCTGCCTCAGTGATATTAAACAAGTATCGCTTGGCTTGCTCTTCCAACTTGTTCCCAGATACAATACTGCCTTTGTCTAGCCTAGGTTTCACTAATACTTTACAAAGGTAAGGAGTTTTTAAGATGATTTCAGCTATACCGACATTGGTTAGAATGTGATCTTCGACCACCTTATCATAAACATGGGCTGACGTGACATGATAGTTGATGTCACGATAGAAAGTGTCCCTCGAAGCATTCTTCTGTTCTAGTTCTTCTTACAAAATCCTCTCATACCTAGTGGCCCTTGCCCCCAAGTCAAAGAGATCTCTAAACTCCATCGCTTCAAACTTTTTACAGAGTTCGAACTCTAAGCCATTCAAAGCCAACTTTACATATTCAGTTTCTGGTAATGATACATTGCATTTGTACCTAGCTCTCTTAAACTATACGATGTACATGTCGTTCATTTCTCCAACATCTGTGCTATTTTAACCGAATCGGCAATGTTTACTTCGAGTTCACTCTGGTAGAATTGATTATAAACATTTCTTCTAATTGTTACAAGCTGTGGACAAAGTTATTGGTCAAATTCACATACCAAGTGAAAGTGATTGCGATCAGGGAATTTTCGAATAGCCTTAAGTTGTGAATGTCTGAATTTCCTACATTCCACATTGGATCGTGAATCAGTTAATGTGTTCGATTGTCGATTGTTTATCTTCCTTTAAAAATAAAGAAAAGTCTGGGATTTTAAAATCCTTCGGATATTTTGCTTGGTCAACCTACTCGGGATACAGTTTTCTATAGGTTGGTCTACCTAACCTGGATTATATCGGCTAGCTGGTCATGGTGGACCACTAAATTCGGTTCATGTACACTTCCCAAAGTGTTTGTCGATCTGTTGTTGGGCGACCATTCACCTTTAGCCTGTTATTCGTAATTGACCTAGTATCATTTTGTCTGATGAGATTTTCATTGTTCGAATATTGAACGTTAGATTGATTGTCTTTTTGTTCAACGAGGCTGATGTCCCAACTCCTGTATTCATTGATACATAGTTTAGGCTAGTAGTGCAACTCCCGAAGTGTGGGTAAGAACTTGAAGATGGCACTGCGGGGTTTTGACTTGGCTCGATGCCTAATATGTTCTACAGTCTTGAGACCTTTGTTGATGCCCTCAGGATAAAATTCTCCGGTATTCTAATTTTGGGTACAAAAGGCAGGTGGCTACGGTTAGCCTAGATCGGCCCTATTAACGGCACATATTAACTTAGCAGGTGTTTAGTGGTAATAGGATTATTGAAACTGTTATAGGCGGCCGATGGGTCGACGTTCCATATTTCCTTTTGATGTAAAAGTCCACTCAAGGATATTTGGCTGTTAGTTGGTCCCCTTGCCCCCAGAGGACTCTCGCAAACTGACTCTACAACTTGGCCGTCCTTAGTTATAGTAAGGTTTTTGATGCATACGATCTTCTAGTGGAAGGTAACTGCTCATACATTCGTCCCACATTGCTTAGGTGAGAGGTTGTGAAGTGTCTTATATATGCATATGGTATCTCTACCTAACAGATCGGTCTTTTGGGTTAGAGCTCATTTGCATCAGTTTTCTTCTGGCTTATATATTTCGGAGGCCTGATCGGCCATCCATTTATTCATTGGCTATAACGTTCAAGTTAGCTCAGTCAATGTGCCCATGATCTGGTTATTTCCTTCCCTTATGGACTAGTTTAGCAAGGTGAACTCATTACCTTTTAGATTGGAGTCACTAGATGATGGATTAACAGATTCAGTATTCTCTCCCTCAGTCATGATGGTTCTCTTCTTTTTTTGTTTTAACCTTTAAGTTGCAATCTAGTAACTACCATGCACTTAAACCTTAGGTCCCATTAGGCGTACCCAAATTATTTGCACTCAAATTTTGAGCATAAATCAACCACACGTTCTTTCAGAATTTCTTCTTTTTTCCCCTTTTTTTAATATTATTTCATGAAAAAAAAATTAAGAAAATATGCGGTTGTGCCAGAATTAAACTACTTCAAAGATAATGTAAAGTTGCTAATATTAAATCAGGCGATCAAAATAAGAAGATGGGATTTAAAAAATTAAAAGGGGCAAGTAATCACTAAAATGGGACACAACTCATAACCAAGGGAATATTGGCCACCAAAGAAATTAAAATATATGTAAATGTCTGGAATAACTAGAATATGAACAGCACAAGAGGTGTAAATCCCCCTCATTTCCAGAAGTTGGAACAAAATACCGCAAAATATCTATTGCTAGGAGCTCAAATACAAACTAAAGTGAAAAGGCATACTAAAATAGAAGAGTCGCAGAAATGTTGATGACAATTGAAAGAATTGGTATAAAGGTAAAGAGGTTTTGTCTCATGGAGAGAGTTGAGATTGAGGAACCCCTTTTTCAATTCCTTCGACAAACTTATATAGCTAGTGTAGAGCATTCCCATTTTCTCCATGAAGTCCACTTCTCCAGATCCCTAGAAATCTAGGTTGTGCCACATGTTTTTCGGATGCATGGTAGCCACTTCAACATTTGAGTTATTCAAAGTCTCTGTATAGTCCTTGACTCTCTTCGCTAACGTTGAACTCTCTGGCTAATTTTCTAGTTAACATCTACCGTCACTTATTTCCTGAAAGCCACTAGTCATTTGGCTATCATCGATCGTGAGACCGACAACTATTGGTTTTGACATCGACTATCATTTTCGCTTAGTCCTAGGCATGTTGGCCTTACTGCTTCTAACTGATGTTAGATCCCTTTTCTTTCTTTTTATCATCACTATTTTCATCAATTTTGGCTGGCGGATGTATATACCATTATGTGAGTGTTTGGTTCTGGGCATTTCTCAGCATAAGTGTCCCCCAGTGATAGCTACAGTTTATTGGGAATAAACAATAGGGATGTTAATGGGGCGGGTATTGCCTTTCCCGTCCTTATGCTCGTTTAGTGATACTCATTTTCATACCTGTCCCCATTTTCGAGGATAAAAATTTCCCCCATACTTGTCTCTCTTAAGTAATGGATTTCTCGTCCTCGTTTCCATTTATCTGCCAAATATACTAGCAAATATAAATTATATTATATTATCAATAAATATTAAAAATTATTATAAATATTATATAAAAATTTATATTTTATGTATATATTAAATAAAAATTAAAAATATATAAATTAATAAATAAATATTTAAATGAGTACAGAATAGGATGGAAACTATTATACTTATTCCCATCTTCGTATTCGTTTGATTAACATTTTAAAATTTTATATATCTATTTTCATTCCCGATATTAGTATTTATATATTTTATCCAAACGAAATGATTAGTGCAAGTACCGGTTGAATATAAGTAATTTTAACATCCTAGATAAGTAGGTACGGTGCACCGTATTGAAGCAATTTAATTAGGCATTAGAGGTGTAAAACGGGTCGGGTTCGCACGGCACGGCACGGGCATGGCACGTTCGAAGATGGCACGACACAACTTTGACACGGTAAAATTTTGGCACGGCATGACTCCACACGGTTTAAGTGGGTACGTTTTCGGCACAAAGGCACGAATTGACCCGGCATGGCACGACTCAACACGGTCTATGTGGGCACGTTTTTAGCATAAGGGCACGAATTGACCAGGCACGGCATGACTCAACACGGTCTAAGTGGACACGTTTTCAGCACAAGGGCACGAATTGACCCGGCACGACACGGACATGGCAAAGAAGTTGTGTCGTCATGGCACGGGACAGCATAGTTTTCAAATGGCACGGCATAAAATGAGGCAGGGCATGAGACATGATTAAAGTACGGAAGGGCATGGAAGTAGGATAGACATGGCAGGGGCACTTGGATTTTTGTGTTGTTGTTTATGGGAGTGCTGTGGAAGCTAGTTTGAGAGTGTTTAGTTATCTATCGGGTGCTATTTTTAGTGTGTATGATTGAACTTTGTATTATTATTTTGCTTAGATCATTTATTCATTCTTATCATGCTATCTTTTGCTTACTACGAATCCACTTGTATTTCATGGTTCTCACATTAAGGACAATGTTGAGTTTTCATTTGGAATAGTCACATGATTTTTTTTCAAAATTTGCATAAGTTTTGCACTTGTTCATTTGTTGAAATTTGTCGGGACCATCAGTCATACTAAATGTTGATCCACAAAAGCAATGGTATGACATAACAAAAAAAGACACCGCATGACATAACCAGATTAACTTAATGGGCTTACACGACCCAATATGAGTTAATTAATTAGGCACAACACGATATGACATGATTTAAAAAGATACGGCACGATACTATCCAATTAACTTAACAGACCGGTACGGCATCGTATGAATTAATTAATTAACACGACATGAAATAGTACGATTTAAAAAGGCACGGCTTGACACGACATGATAAAGAAAAATAGTCCGACACAACACGGTTAAAGCACGGTACGACATGACATATCATGGTACGATGAATTAAATAAGGCACGACACAATACGACACGAAACATAATTAACACGGAATTAAATGGCACGGCACGATATTACGTTTGAGGCACCGGACAACCCATGAGACCGAACACGGATTAAGGTTATACTAAACCACACTCTTCTCGATCGCGTGGAGTCATTTTCAACTATGAAAGGATGGCGTGGAGCGGTGTTTTGTACATTACGAACGGGGCGTTGAGGTATCGGTTTTGTTAAAGAAAGAAGAAAAAGGGCGCCGTTCCGCTTGTCATGAAGAATGGGAGGCTCTGTACGCGTGTTGAAAGATTGGAGGTTGACGTAAACCTACTATTTTGATTCTGAACTTTCGGATGTTATCAATCTCTTGTTAATTTATTATTTATTTATGTAATGGGTCACATCCGTGTACTCTTTGGCAGACAGATAAGCACCTTTTTTTTTTTTTTTAAACCAAAGGCTCTGTTTGATGAAAATAGATGGTATCTAACTAACTATTTGTTTTTCTTTTTTAAGTTGACTAATTTTTTTTTATATTTTTAATTTGTTTTAAACATTACAAAAATATCAAATTAATAAAAAATTAAAAAAACTAATTATTAAAAATAAAATTTTTCTACCTAAACTCAACCTAAAATTAAGAATGAAAACAATCAAGTTGGTTCAAAATTTTAATTTATCCAATTCGTTTTAGTTATAAAATGAGGTTGAATTGAATTTTTTTTTATTTTTTTTCTTTTTGAGTTGAGCTCGAGTAACTTATGAATAGTTCGATTTATTTTTGTCTCTAACTAAAATTGGTCTTTTTTTTATGTGTACTTGGAAATTTACTTAAATTTTAAAAGAATAATTTAGATTAAAATAAAAATATTAGAATGTTTGTTAAAGATAACAAATTTAAACTTGAATAGC
>QLOD02168458.1:0-12236 GCA_003260245.2 Sideroxylon spinosum
AACGGCATCCCTAGCTGACTAATAGAAAATTACACAAACAACTTTAATGCAATCAAGAATTGAGAGAGAGAGAGAGATTGGGCGTACACTGAAACTTGAGTTCTTCCGGTTCAATAGAGATCAACTGGCCAATACCGTCGAATAGACACAAATATAACAGCAACCCAATAGATATATAATGAAAGCCTCTTAAGTGGTTTTGAAACAACAAAATCATTTTGGCTCAAGAACTTCTCATCATAACCAAAAACAGAAATGGATGCAACATTAAGTTGCCATTTAAGACCGTCATAAGTTGCAATCACAATTCGGCTTAAGATTTAAGTTTGAATATTTGGGCTTAGGTAAACCACTATTGCCCCTCACAATTTTGGCTCAGAAACTTCTCATCATAGCCAAAAACATTCTAGTGGACCTATAAATATCTTTCTCCCAATCTTTTGCCCCTAACTTGTCAATTTATATTTCAACTTCTTCCTTAACCATTTTAGCCTCAAAAGCATCTCATATTTCTCCATCGACGTTCTACAACAAATCCTTGCTTTTCTATTTTTTTATACTAGCGTACCTACGAATATCTTTCTCTATAACTTTTCTCCCTAGGTTATCATTTTCTCTTCTACATACCTAATAACTTAAAAGTTACTCCTTTAACATACTTAGCCAATTAATTCCAGCCAATTAATTCCAATACATATTTGCAACATTATCGAAATTTCATTTTCTACCTCAAGAATTTTTACCATGAAAGCATGTTATTTTTCTCCTTTCACGTTCCACAACAAATCACTAATTTTCCTTCCTCTTATTCTTGCGGACCAGTGAAAATACTTATCCCTATCTTATGTCCCTAACTTTTCATTTCATCTTCTATATATGTCCCTAACTTTTCATTTCATCTTCTATATACTTAATAACTCAACAATCACTCTCCTAAAACATCTAGCCATTTAATCCCAATGCAAATTTGTAACATCATCTAAATTTCATTTTCTTCTATAAGCATTTTAACCTCAAAAGTATCTTATTTCTCTCTTTTTAGATTCCAGCACAACTCCTTCCTTCTCCTTTTTCGTATTCAAACAGACCTATGGATATCTTTATTGCTTTTTATTCTATATACTGAATAACTCAACAGTTAGTCTTCTAATACATTTAAACATTAAAATCCAATGCACATTTATAGTATCATCTAAATTTCATTTTCTTCCTCGACCATTTTTACCACAGAAGTATCTTATATTTCTTCCTTTAGGTTCCACCACAAATCACTAATCTTCCTTTCTCTTATTCTCGCGGACTTATAGATATCTTTATCTCTATCTTGTATCCCTAACTTCATGTTGTCTTATATGTACCTAATAACTCAAAAATTACTCCCTTAAAACATCTAACCATTTAATCACAATGCATATTTACAACATCTTCCGAATTTCATTTTCTTCCATAAGCATTTTAATCTCAAAAGTATCTTATTGTTCTCCTTTCAGATTCCACCATAACTCCTTCATTTTCCTTTCTCGTATCTAAGCGGACCTATGGATATCTTTCTCCCATCATTTTCTCGTCTATATACCGGCTAACTCAACAATGACTCTTTTAATACATCTAAACATTTAATTCTAATGCATATTTTGTAGTATCATCAAAATTTCATTTTCTTGCCTGAGCATTTTCATCTCAAAAGCATCTTATTCTACTCCTCTTAAGTTCCGCAACAAGTCCTTGCTTTCCTTTCTCTTATTCTAGCAAACATAATGATATCTTTTTTCCCTATCTTTTGTTTCTAATAGTTTCTTTCCAAGTTCTCTTAGGTCTCCCTCTCCCTCTCCTACACCTACTAATCTCTATTCTTTCACACATTTTAACTGTAAAAGCATGGAGATTGCCAGTAGTAGGAGACGGAGAAAGAGACCTAGGAGAAATTGAAAAGAAACTATTAGATATAACCTTGTCTCTATAGATCTAAGAGAGGACATAGCCCTAAACAGATTTTATTGGCGTCTTGAAATTTATATAGCCGACCCCACCTAGTGAGAAAAAAAACTTAGTTTGGTTTGATTTGGTTTTGTTTTGTTTTTAACTCGTCATTTTCTCTTCTATATACCTAATAACTGAAAGTCACTCCTTTAATACATCTAGCCATTTAAGTCCAATGCATATTTGTAATATTATCTAAATTTCATCTTATTACTTGAGCATTTTAACCACAAAAGCATATTATTTTTCTCCTTTTCCACCACATGTCTTTGCTTTTCCTTTCTCTTATTCTACCGAACCTATGAATTTGTTTCTCCCTATCTTTTGCCCCTAACTTGTCATTTTATCTTTTATATACCTAACAACTAAACAATCACCCCTTTAATATATTTAGCCATTTAACTCCAAAGCATATTAGTAACATCATTTAAATTTCATTTTCTTTGCCGTGCATTTCAACCTCAATAGCATCTTATTTTTCTCCTTTTTGGTTCCACCACAACTCCTTGCTTTTCCTTTCACTTGTTCTAGCGAATATATGGATATTTTTCTCTCAATCTTTTGTCGGTAACTTATCATTTTCTCTTCTATATACCTAATAATTTAACAGTCACTTTTCTAACACATCTATCCATTTAATTCCAACGTATATTTGCATCATCTAATGTTCAATTTCTTCTTCAAGCATTTAACCTCAAAAGTTGCTTATTTTTCTCCTTTCAGATTCAACCACTTAGTTCTTGATAGTGAATTTCGTCTATTTCTTCTCTTCCATTTCTTAATATAAACATTTAATACTACTAATATATGTTTTATACTTAGACTATCACTAGGTAATAACTAACAATTTGTACATGAAGCACGATCAATCTTTCTATTAACGAAAAAATATATTAGACTATTATTATATCATCTTTTATAAGTATTACTAATTCTCTCTATCTTTAAAACAAGTTTTTCTTGTTACTACATCATATATAATATCAAAATCTAATATTGATTTATCTCCCTCGTTTCTATCTTTAAATCCATAATTCCTGTGCACCATCTAAAACCCTTTATTGTTTCTTCCGATAAGCCCATTCAAATCTATTCTTATTTCCTCATTCAGTATATCTTGAACAAGTCAAAAAGTGATAATGGCTACTACTCATACCCCCCTTTTTCTGTTTTCTCTTGGGGGGAGGGGAATAAGAAGCAATAATGACATTAATTGCCATCTCTCTTGCTACAAGTTCTACAAATATTATTCTATCCATCATCCTTTTAACACTAATCACTTCTTTAGGATCCCTATTGATAATGATCCCCGAGTTACTAATTTCGTCTTTCTTCAAGTATCAAAATTTAAAACCAATACTTTCAATTTCTTGGGATTTTATCCATCTAGTTTCTTGTAGGCAAGTTATACACTCTTTTTCCAGTCAAAGTACCTATTAATTCTGTTATACTTCATTTGGTTTGTTTCTCTATCTTTTATTTTCTGTTTTCTGTTTTGAGCTCATATTCCATTTCACACTTTTGACAACAAGAAAAACAACTCAAGAGTAATTGGTCACTTGCGATTTTAAAATTTATTTGAGAAAGCAGAAAATGAATTTACACATAAAATGAAAAATGACCAAAAAATTATTTTGAGCACTTTCAATCCAAAACAAAAAAAAATTCTAAAAATAAAGAAAACAAAGCATTTTACGTTTCCTTATTTTGGAATTTTTAAAGTAAAAAAAACACATAAAACAAACAAACAAACCAAATGTCATCATAGTTTTCTTATTAATGAGCTTATATTCTATGTTCTTTCACGTAGCCACACTTATGTACCAAAACAAAGAGGAGCAAGAAGAAGATGATCTCATCATCATCATTCACTCGCTTAACAAGTTGAAATGGAAATATTTTAGAATTGGGGATTGTAAAAATCAGCTTAACGAAGCTCTCCGGTCCAATCCCTTTCTTCTTTGGCCGACTCAAAAACCTAGACTACCTCAACTTGTCCTTCAACAACCTCATCAGTTCAGCGATAAAATTGATAAAATCTGAATACGTAGTTAACTTAACTAATGATCAACTAGTCTACGATGGACAAATCTATAATTGTTGAAACTAGGTACATTAATTGACAAAGTTGATTAAATCTAAGGGACATTTTTTTCTTTTTCGGTACAACAATTTCAAACATGTTCTCTTTAAAAAAATGTTAAATTCCATTACCATGGTTATCCCTACAATCAACATAAATTGTTGACACGTATCCATGATGAGTTGGATCCCACATGATCTCCTCCTTAAAATGGCATAAGAATGTTAGAATTTAAATCCGAGGGAACGGATTTTTAGATCCATTTCAACAGATTTATGTTAGAATTTTTGCCTGGCTGTTGAAAAGTTTTTGGGATCTGTAGAAAAGCTATTTGTGGTTTATGTAAATGTAGATATATATTTATATAGAACTTTATAAATTTTTTTCAAAATACGATTATTTCATGGGGGTTACTGCTTTTAAGATTACTACTAGTTTTTTCACTATAACAAAGCAACAGGCGACTGTATACCCTAAGGATATGTTTGGAGTGAGAGAATTTGTTGAATGAAATGTAGAGGGTGGGAAGCATAAAAGAAAAAGATAAGGAAAAGGGCAAGAAAAAATAAAATCATAAATACAAATGGATTAAAAAATATAATAAATAAAAAGAACTTATCAGTATATAACATGTATTTTTCGCGATATTTGTCATCACAATTTAAACTTTGGGCAAAATCTTAATCTAAAAATAGCCTAAATGCGTTTCAATCCCTTACTAATCTAAGATGTAAAAAACAAAAAGCTAAAACTAAAAAATTTCTTTTGCTTCTAGATACGATTTTTTTTTTTCTGAACTTCTTGATTCGTCGGAATACGGAGCTATTAATAATTGCATGTGATTATTGTTTCTGATTTGACAAAAAATCATAGATGCATGTAGACTTGCAAGGTACAAAGCATACAAAATTCGAAAACATTTTTTTCCTTTTTTTTTTTTTTTTTTTTTGGGGGTAGTGTTCAAGACAAGTCATTGGCTAAATAATTGGAGTTCAATGACTCATACCCATTCAGTGAGGCATTGCGGACCCTTTGGCCAGTTTACGTCTATAGCTTTCTGACCAGTGACAAGATCCACCAACTATACCCCGAAGGAATTGACATCAACCTTTTCAATGATTTGGCCACTTTGAGCATACTGGAGCCAAGTACCTGCACAATGATGGAACAACTGATTTAACATGCATTACTTGCAGAAAGTCTACACTTGGGAAGAAGGAAATAGTTATTTTGGTTTACCCAAATGTTCCAATTATTCTTGTTTCCATGCCCAAATCGCCGTCTGGCTACCTCTTTGCTAGCCCAAAATCTCCAACCTACGATATTAGAAACAATGATAATAAACTTAAAAATAATTGTAAGAAAGGAAGACTTGTAGTTAAATCTCACATGCCATAATACACACAAATAAACTAGGAACACGTGCTTTGATCTTTCACACACATTTTAGAAACACTAAATGTAGGTGGACAAAATATGTTGGATATCAAGAATGATATTCCCCACAATGCGTTTGGAACTAGAACTTTGTTGAAAATTGAATTGATCAAGAATGATACACCATGACTATTTTACAATTGTCAAGCAATCCATTCGCCAAACTGCATGCATGACTTGGGACCTGCAGTCCTTGGTCCATATCATAGACATTTCAATTTTGATTCTCCAAAGCCATTTCACATATGGATAATGCACACATGCGAAAACACACAAAGAACTTTTATATATGATTTTTTTATTTATTTATATTGTAGATCAATATTCTCCTACACGTGAGAGAGATCACAGACAATAATTAAGGTTGAATGATCTATAATTTGGGATTACATTATCATCTTTTAGTTGCTAGAAAATCTCAAATATCTGTTGGATATATTAACCCAACTATGGATTAGTAGAGCATATCAATTAAAGTATCTTTTAAGACATATGACCCCGCAATGAATTTGTTCCGAACAATGACCAAAAGTTAGATAATAAGAAACTTGAGAATCGAACCCTTCTGCAAGAGTTTATTTTTAACCAAATCATTGAGAACATATGTCTGTCAAGTCAAGTGCCTCTCTATATTTCTAGAGAATTGAATTAAACAACGAATTAAATGTCAAACATCTTATCCAAAATGTGGATCGTGTCAGTACATGGAACAAAAAAAAGGAACGCGATATGCATCTACTCTAAAATACCATACAATAGGGGGTTGGCTTCTCATAGGGCCACATATTATTAACTTGTTTTAGGATATAAAAGTGACTAATTTAAAATAAATAAATAGATAAATAAAATAAAATTAATTAAGAAAATAAAATAGTGTAGATATTCATTAAACTAAATGCACTTCTTGTTATATATGTATCTTTACTTTTATCATTACGTAAAAGGTTAAACTTATTAATTATCATCACACAGTTTGTTAACGATCCACTATTTTTAATGGTCTTTTCCAATAAAAATATGTATTATCTTTTTGACTCTTTAAATTTAGTGTATCACATCTCAGAACGCAAGTACCAAAAGTTGGTTTGCAGGGTAGTAATAATTTCTGGTAACTAGTCAAATTGAGAAAACACCAAAATATTTTAGAGAGGAAATGAAGAGAGAAATATACCAATGGTTCAAAATCATCAGTAATGAGGAAATTGTTTGGGCGCATATCAGGATGGACAATACAACCCACTCTACACTCTTCATGAATGTATCCCAACCCTCGAGCAGCTCCAACTGCAATTTTTTATCATGCAAACCATTCCAGTGGAGCTCGATTATGTCCTGCAATCCAAAAGTGCATGTAAATTGACTGATAAGAATATTAAGAACCAATAATGCACAGAGACCACTCTCTATTACTTAACAGAGAGTACATGGCTTCTCATCATGTTTTGACAGGAAGTTGCACCTTATAAGTTCTGTAATAAGCTAACAAAGAATGTGTTTCTTAGAGTGGAATAGCAGCACATTGTTTACCTAAACAATAAATGGACAAGACAATAATATGACAGATTACAATCTTTAACAAGAAAAATTTTTTTTTCAAAAGAGCACAAAAGGCTATGATTTCGCAGTACATGCTTGCCATGGAACTAAAAGCAATTTCAGTATTAAAATATACTATGTATTTCGGGGTTAGAGGTTAAATGCCACTAACTACAATAGAAGTTACAATTTAAACAGTCAAAATTAAAGAGGCAACTCAACAGCTCAGTTATACTTATAAATCACTTCCATTACTAATCCTTCCAAAATTACTGCAGAATGAGGTACGGAGTAGATGGGGATAAAGCAAATTACCATAAAGGTGAGAATCTAGCAACCTATTGCAAATATATTCATAAACTAGCATCCTTCTTTTGTCCTCCACACAAAATCCAATCAACATGACAACATTAAGATGCTGAGCACAACTGAGTACCTCCACTTCTGAGCAAAATTCAAGATCACCCTGTGAACTTACCAACTTATATTGCGTAACAGCAATGGCCTGGCCATCTAGTAAAAACCCTCGGTATACAGAACCAAATCCACCCTCTGCCAAGAAATTAGATTGAGAAAATCCCCTTTTTGCATGTTGAAGTTCAACATAGGCGAACCACTTGGGATGCTTTCCAACTACAGGTGCTTTGTGTAGACATATCAAGCACAACGGAGGCAGTTCAAGAGGTGTATTCCTTGATAACGATATCACATCCCTCACATTTTTGTTTGAGTTGAAACTGAGCCTATAGTTCAGCTTTTCAATTTCAGGTTTTTGATCAAGTTCTAAGAATTTTGCTCACCAAGGCATCAGACACAGAAATCAGAGCTTTGGAATTGGGTCTCAGTGAACCTGCTACTAAATGCTTTGAAAAATCATCAACAGAGCTAAGAATCTGTCGTCCAGGACTAGGGACATGAACTTGTCGAACTCGAATACAATTCTTCACCCTCTCTATCAGAGTCAGACTCATCAAGGTTAGGGTTTCCATCATTGAAAAGAAAATCCTCTTTCTTTGTATTCAATTAAAATCAAAAAGAAAAAATAAACAGGCAGCCAAATCTAAGCATGATAGTGATAATGCCCCTACATCAGTGGTAGTAAATGATGTATGCTCTGGACTGCTTGCTGGAGTCACATTTGGCACCCGTGTCACATTCCAGGAATCATACTTATTTTTCAGTTGTTCTATAGATCCTACTGACGCAGATGGCCATTGGCAGGCCACTTCAGACTCTGTCTTACGTGATCTAACCAAATTCAAGCGGAGCACTTTAGGAACGGACCGTTTCATCACCACAACATTGCATTCCAGTTGGTCCATGCAAGGTTTTACCTCTTTTCTCATTCGTCTGCTCAGCAATACGAGCATAATTAACCGAAAATGTTATTATGGATGGATACCAAGTGCTAAGCCATAAGGTACAGATAGAGCATTTTAATCGAGAACAAAACATTAGGGTGGAAAACAAAAAAAATATTGTTATATGGTTTATATCTAAGAAACACGATGCATACTATATTTATTACTTATCGAATATGACCCACCTTGTAGGAACTCTCTTTGCTTCAGACGCCACTACTCCACAAGGTACACCAAAAACCACTTTGACCTTGACCTTTACCTGTGAAGAATTGGAAGATGGGAATACTAAATGTTAGACACATTAAAATGAAGGACAAAACTCTAAACAACAAATATATGAACTTACCTTATCTGCATCATAAACATCATGAAGTTGACACATCATTTGGAAGCAGAAATCTGTAATATAATCTTTCTAATCTGAAACAGTTCCCCAGAGAGATTTCCAGTGGCCAACACTGCAATCTCACTCGTAAACCTTGAAAAGCCCCACAACTTTTTCTCTGAAAATGCAAATTGTTTGCTTTTTTTCATCAACATCAAATGATCCAAAGCTGTAAAATAGGGAACAACTAGCCATAAATCTCTGATTGACACACAATTAACTTTGAAATTGAGTCTCAGATTTGGACGAGACTACATTCTGGTTAATTCCTGATAACAAATAGACGAAGGCTTATGGCACATCTATATCAAATAAACATGCTAAGAGATTTCAAACTTATCTTGAGCATGGATGCATCAATTCTCATTTTTGACAATGATCTGCTGCCGCAGTACTATGTTAACAAATTCAATTGTCTATATATTATGGTACCCATGTGAACGTTTAAACGCCTCAAACTCAACTTGGCTTTGTGCATCTTGTTGTTAATCAGTATCTACTCCAACAAAAATGTGCAACTAACTCAACTTGGTAGTGCCATAAACTATTAATGTCACTAAATAGGGTCTAGTGCAAGTAATCACAAAGTCAATCCAACAAGGAAAGAACCAGTTAATTATCAAACAAATAAACAACCAAATCATACCGAATATTAACCGATTGAAAAATGTCAAAACACACGATAATCAGCAGAAATAGAAATAAAAAGTAAAAAATCAATCCATTTAAAAGAAACATCAAGTCTAAAACAACAAAGAGACCCACCAAATTGAATATATATATAAATATTTATCCAAACAACAAAAATAGAAACAAAAAATAAAAAATCAATCCATTTAAAAGAAACATTAAGTCTGAAGCAACATAGAGACCCACTAATGGGAATATATATATATATATATATATTGGCTTTCCCCGTACTTATGACACGAAGCCTGCATACCAAACGGTTAACCAAATCAACGAATGTGACACATGAGATAACCATCCTATCGATAAATAATAAAATATCACAATTCTATATTAAATAACCTATTTATCGAAACATCATAAATAGAAATAAAAAGTAAAAAATCAATCCATTAAAAAAAAAATCAAGTCTGAAGCAACAGAGAAACCCACCAAAGTAAATAGATATATATATATATTTATCCAAACAACAGAAATAGAAACAAAAAGTAAAAAATCAACCCATTTAAAAGAAACATCAAGTCTGAAACAACATAGAGACCCATCAACGTGAATATATATATATACACACACACACACACACACACAGGGCAATAAAGCAATTAAAAAGTTCGAACCTTCGAGGTTTGTGGAAACCAGGACGCCTTTGACCACGACTGACATCATGCTACAAGTAAAACCAAGAAGATTGTGCTACAAACAGGGTCAAGGCCGAACTGAGTAAGGATGTGAGAACACATGGCGAGGTGGCGAACACGCGATCGCAACAATCTGGTCGGCGGATTGCGACCCTTCAAAAGGAAGCCGTGGCCAGAGGAGGTCACAGGCAAGCGGCGAGCTGCATGATCAACAATTGTTGTTATAAGCAACAATAATAACTTACATGTCTCCTCCTTTGCAGTGCCCTATAACAATGCAGACATGGCATCCCTGAAAAGACAAAAATTGTTGATCACACATCGGAGCCATATTACAAATGCTCATTTCTATTGTTCGAATATTATACCGCATGTCATGTGCCAAGTAACTTAAGGATTCAACAAATAAAAGAAAATTTTCCCAAAAATGTACAACACAAGCATGCTTGTTATTATGCCAATACCGACATTCAATTACTTGACTTGGAAATATGAAATTCACTGTTGTCATAGCATCATTTCATGCCTACATTTGAGGCAACAGTTAAAGCAACCAGACCTGTTTTCTACTTATAATTGTTTTGCCGTGCAATGCACATGGCTGTCAGAGAGAGAGAATGAGAAGCAACATATTTGCAAGCACAATATTAGGGCCACATGAAGTGAGCTATTCATGAACCCCTCATGATTCACCGAATGTGGCTTTGAATCAGCTTTTCCATTTGTAAATATTTTGTAGAACGCAACATCAAAGTTCATTCGGTAAATTAGCTGACCCCATGCCATCCAAGGTTCGTTAAGTTTAGCTTTTGAGGAAATGAGTAATTAATGGTAAAAATATACAATTATCATGTCTTCCAGCTTTCATTATTTGAAGATCACCTACATAGAGTAGTGTTATTATTATTATATGGATTGACATGGAATCAGACATGATCTTACATGCTGATGTGATCCAAGGGTATCGATTGAGGCTTCTCACTTTCATCATTAGAATATTTCCCATTTGACCTCTATCAAAAATTTTACATAAATCGTTAGCTTATCTAGATACACTGAATTGAATTGTCAATAACTCACTTGAAGCTAAAAATAAAAGAAACCAAACCAAACTAAGCCTTTTCCGACTAGGTTGAAAAGAAAAGAAGAAGAAAAAAAATAAAAAGCATATACCAACCCGGGGGGGGTGGTACCATCACCAAACAATTAAACAAGTACAAGATTCTAAGAAGATTTGACAGAACAATCAGATCAAGGGATATGACTTCCAATGTGATATTATCCCTCGTGAAAATTGTTTCACATGAAATTATAAACAAGCCTTTTCTACCCAGGAATCTTTGTACTCCACGATGTATGGATTGCGCACTTTGGAAATAAGCTCCATCTGCACAAGAGGTACCAAAGGAGCATCTCACAATCTGATACACATAAGATATCGAAGAGGCACAAGATCTTATACATATAAAATGCAACATTCCATCAAATCCATGCCAGGTGAAGAATTAGTTCAGCTGGGTAAAAAAGAATGTTTAATATGCTACATGTACTTCACACTTTCACTAAATTTATAAATTATTTTGTGACCTTTATCTTAACATTTACCAATACAATATAAAAGGTTTCATCTAATTTTAGAATCCTCAAAGCAGCTCACATGCACACACCAATAACCATAAGCTTTCAAAAAATCAGAGAGTAGGAACATGTTTGCATACACAGATCATATCTTTATCTGTTGCTTATAAATTGAATATGAAGATCTTGACTTCTTGGATAATTTTGGTTTATAAGGGACAAATGAAACTCTGACCTCCTGGTGGGCAGATCTTCGCGTTTTATCAGTTTGGCGAGCAAGACGGATTTTCTTCAAGACATACCTTGACAGGAGAAGAAAGATATCAACCATCAATCACCACAGTACATGAATATATACAAATTGAGTTAAGATTCTCATTTCATGAGAACCAACTTTTCAAGTAACCACACAAACTACAAAGCAACGCAGGTTTTACTTTTCTGGAACGAAAACAGATTGTTGAATCTTCACTTCTTATTTTCATGTTTATGTCTCACAAGTAGTGCAGAACCAAAGGAACCCTTCCCAATCTGCCGTATGATTT
>QLOD02168472.1:0-12235 GCA_003260245.2 Sideroxylon spinosum
CTTAGGCGAAGGTCCTGGGATTGTTACGGAAATCCTCCGCGCTTCATACCTAGTCTCGTTTGAATCTAGTGCATACTAACCTCGCCGAATCCCTTGTGGAAACCAAGTTCCTAGCAGAGCCCGAGCCCCTCACAGGATCCGAGCTCCTCACGGAGTCCGAGCTCCTTATGGAGTAATTGGACGAGTATATGGATTTTTTCCAAGAATTCTCCTCATCAATTACCTAAGCTCATTAGCAAACGATAAGTATGATCATGGGTTGGAAATAGTTACAGTGAATGTAAAAATTGTTGGTGAATGTAAAAATTGTAGGGATTTAATAACAGAATGTCAATGTGAAATCTATTTTGAAATTATTTTTTCTCTGTACTTTGGGAAATGATAAGATTGGTGAATGTGTGTGTATCTGATGTTGTGGTTAAATAACTTACTTTGTTTCGAACTATAAAAGAATGATAAATATTTAGATTAAAGTTGATTACAGTAGGAAACATTATCAGGATTGATGTAACGATTGAATAGTACAGGTGAAATGGATAATGAGAACTATAAATGGAAATGACTATAAATTGATAAAACAGGGTTGACCCAAGAAATGTAAAAAGTGATGAGACACATGGAATTTGGCAGTTAATTATGTTAAGTATGAGTGATGCGTGTGTGTGGTTTGATTTTTTTGAGTGGTGTTGTAAAATAAGATTTGGGTACGCGATACCCATAATTGAAAGTTCTTAAACCTAAACGGGCTGGTTAATATGTGACCTATGGATTAATCCCCATAAAGGACGATAAGTGACTTGTAGGGGTGTAACATGGTTTCCCCTTTATTACAGTTTAGTGTTATCTATTATCTCAATCGTGCGATCAAGGGACAGTATAAGTTGTTCTATCAATTATCCTAATTGTGCAATGAAGGGATAATATAAATATGTGCGTGTGTCTATTATCCTACTTGGGTGTAGTCACGCCAATTTTGCTTTTTACTTAAAAAAAAAAAATTACAATATTTAAAGCTTTTAAGTCCCTAGAAAAAAGGTAAAAGTCAAGTTGAAAGCTCAAGTAAAGGCAAAATACTACCAAACTACATAGACGTGTCCAAGACACTGAATTGATGGCTCTTACATTAAGAAATCATCCAAAATGCAAAGTCAAAGGTCAACTCGGTCTAAAAGTCAAGAATGGACCTGTACTAACACTCTCGAAGGGCAATATCAATCGAATTACCCAGGTCAATCCAAAAAAACACAAGAAGACATAGAACATCTTATAATATGCAAGAGGATGTAAACACAACTCCAAGTAGCCAAAAGATACCTCTAGAGGTTATTTGGGCTCCACTGAGCCAAAATAACTCATATTAGTGAAAAGGAGGCTACTGACGCATCAAACACAAATTGAGCCTCCAGATCAAGTAAAAAAGGCTCTAAATCTCACAGGGATGCTGAGGATACGATTCTTAAACCAACTCCTAACTGAGCTAAAATAGATCAAGCATCGAGAAGCACCTTAGAAATAAAGCCCTGAAAAGTTAATATTAGCCCACAAACCACCAAATATTCCTAAAAGGTCAATCCAACATCACGAATGAACTCCTCATTCTCAAAAATGATAAAAGATATCATCCTGGTGGTGCTTACAAGGGCCAGATGAAAGAATCAGGTGACTCATTAGTTCAGCTCGTTTCAAAGCAACAATCTTCAGACGACCACAACTACATAATAGGGAACCTATTTTCACCTAATTTGGCTAAACAAAAAAAAAAAAACCCCAATCCATTTTGAATTCCAAGATGACCAGGAAGCTTCTGGTGTACCCAAAACCTATCCAAGATATCTGAAAATGGCTTAAACATGTAAGAACCTAAATCAAACCTTGCTTGAATTGACTTGAGCAAGGAATTGTAGGCTAAACCACCCCAAAAGGTCATGCCACCGAAAGGGTACGCCACATACATTGTGGTGAGATTTCTTACCATGTTGTGTTGTGCTGATGTTCTTCGCCCTTAGGGCCAGGCATAAAACTCCGCCCATAGGGCTTGGTGCCGTTTTTTGCCCATGTCCATAGACATACTTCTCTATTTGTGTTAACAGGAAGAAAATCTCACCAAAGTGGCACAACCAGGATATTTCGCTCGTGTTTGTAGGCGTGAAACCCCGTATGTAAGCGTAGATGGGAAAACCTCCCTGCAACTTTCTGATCAGCATGGGTTCAAGCCAATAAATAGGAGGCTTCTATAGTTCATTTCTCACATTCAAATAGTCAATGCACCTGGAGCTTTCAAGGCGAGACCAAGACTCCAAACTTATCTTTTAAAAAAAGCCCACATCGATTCTATTTTTTCTGTAAATTATTTTATTTTTAATTAAATATATTTGTATGACTAGGATAGTAAAATTCTTGGTATGTAAATAAAAACACCCTTTATTAGTGAAAGGTATCCAAATCATAACTTAAGTCCAAGTCGAGCCCAATGGACGATATTGATAATATTTACCCAAGACTACTTAGTAATACCCTAGACATCATGCATAAGTCATTCACATCATACTGTCGTGCCATGTTATGCTATAGCATCATTCCTACCATGCCATATATATCTACCATGCTATATCATGATAAGCATATATGTTTAAATACAATAATATGCCCTATGATACCATATACCATGATTAGTCATCACTTGTCATGATAGAGCACTACTATATATGCAAACACACACCCACTTGGGTTGACATAGACTTGTCATCTAAGTGAGTGAAGATCCAGAAATTGGGAATGGCTTGGTATCAACTAAGCTAGTGATTTCTGAGTCATGACTCTCTTAAGATATATTTGATATGCATACTTTAACTATCATCCATGATAGGATATCATTGTAAGAATATAAAATGCCATTACATTTAATATGCTCATGGCATATTTGATCATATCAACTGTATCACTCATATCACACTTGGCTCCTAGGCCCATATCATGCAAACTTGACCACTGTCACCAGGAGCTAAGCTCCTTATCAAAGTTAAGCTCATCTTTCAATTGCTAAAGACTCACTCACCTGTGCAAAGCATGACCTTAGAGCTAAAATCCCTAATGGAGTGAAACTCTTTTCCCTATCTATGCATGAAACACTACCTTTCCTTTTCTACTCTCGAAGCTAAGCTCCTTTCCCTATTTACACGTGAGATGTTAACTATCTTTTCTCATATGGAGTGAAACTTCATTTCCAAGTTACACGGGAGTGCAAATTTTCATTTTAGATCTCAGAAGTGATGCTCGTTCACACTAATTCTCCATACAATATCAATCTCATAAGTTGGCCACTTTAAGTCTAAATTACGATGACCAAATCCATTCATAGGGTACATAAGCAGCTTGAGAAGATAGCTCAAGTTCGATCACTCGGCCACTTAGGCATTCATTTTATTCATTCTTTCAGTCGGAGTATATTAGTCTAAATATAACACTAACTTTGTCAAATATAGTATAAACCTAACTTTTATTTGCGAGTGGAACTCAACTTTTAAAGAGTATTATTAGTGGAATTCTAATAGCAGATTAGCCTTTAATTTGCATTTTGATTCTATCTAGCAGATAGAACCACCTAGTGTGCACAAATGCTACATAGATAAATATTACACTATACTCGCACACATGTTTTGTAAGGCTCAGTCATCTCATATTTCATATTTCATAAGCATTTCGAGTTTATTGCTTTAAGTAATATAAACCAGATATTATATTATGAGACTATAACTGTAAAGAGTAGAAAAGAAATGTAGATATCCTTAGGTATCTAGGCATAGCGGTTTTCATGTGTAGCCCTCTATATTTGATTGTGCAAACCAAAAGAGAGTCAATAAAAGGGTCATTTATCACAATTCCAAAAAACATAATAAAAAAACATTTTAAACCAAAATCAAAACTCGAGTGTCTTAATACACCCATTTTGAAAGTATTGGGTGGCAACTCATAGTCTTTGCATTCAAGCCCTATTTCAAAATCAAAAACACTTTTTTATCATTTGGATGATTTCAGACATACCATTGTCGCAATAAAGACATACCACCCATGCCTGTCTACCTAGTGCATGGATCTGATAGTGACACTGTAGTCATGGGATAATAGAAGTTATATGTGTGTGTCTATTATCCTGGCTGCATGATTAGAGATAATAGAAGTTGTGTGTTTGGTTAAGCGATAATATAGTTTTGAGCATGGTGTGTGGTCAGGCTGTAATAAGGTTGTCTGTGTGTGGTTACTTTTACTAACTCGGCTGTGTGACTGAGGGATAATAGAGTTGTGTCTTGGGTACTTTATTATCCTAGCTTTGTGTGACCAAGGGATAATAGAGTGGTATTAATGGTAATGTGTGTGTGTGTGTTCATGCATGTGTGCGTTTATAAGTATAAATGCATAAAGATGAATGTGTGGTTAGATGTTAATGAATAGGCTCAAAAAAGGTAAGAAAAACAACAAGATAATGAATTATGTGTTATGATGGCTCGAATTTGTATGATGACTAAGTTGTCAGCTAACCTGGACAATAAGTTATGGATAGAATGATTTCATAGCAATGAAGAATACAACGATGACTTATGGAACTATGGGTAATGGTTAATTTAGTCAGGTTTGATGCGCTAGTTAGCAAACTCTTGATCATTTATAATGAATATATTTATATGAGAGAAACTGAATTGTGTAATTTTATTATCAGTTTGTTTGAGTTAATTGATAATATTTGGAAGGTTAAGAATAGGTACGTAAAATGAAATTGAATGATTAAATTGTCTAAGGATTTATTATTTGATAGCATTGAGAGAGTTAAGGGTAAAATTGGTATAATGGGTTAAATAGTTTACGAAATTATTACTTGGATGCTCGTAGAGATTTGTTTGTAATGTTATTGATTTTCATGTTTATGGATATTAAATCTAGTGAAATGATTATGTCTTATTATGATATGGCATGATCATGTAGTGGCATGATCATGTAGTAGCATGATAGGGACATCTATTGCGTGTTTGCTTGTATAGTTGGCGTACGAGACATAGTGCTCACTCCCCTATAGATATATTCGTAAGTTTGAGGGTGAGATAGCTTGATAGACTAGATGTTTGAAAAATATAGATTTTTAGTTCATTATTTATTATTTTTTAAAATTTTTTAGATGAAACGGTTGTATGTAACCATCGATTTTATGTATTATGGGAATGCAGGTATCTTGTGGGCATTAAGTCCAGGTTCAAGCTATGACTTTATTTTATAATATTTTACTTCAGTATCTTGTTTCATTAAAAAAAGATTATCTCTCATTTTACGTTTGGTTCTGATCAGAAATGGATGTTTATTAATTTATATGATTGTATATAATTTTTTTCCGTACCCCCAGGTTATGAAATTTAGAGTGTGACATAAAGTGCCTAGCAAGCTAAAATAGACATTGTGGGATCGAACCGACGGGCTTGTGTTCAAAGATTTGTATTGAATTTTTGTGAGGTAATGAAAGATCTACTTCTTCTTATTTTATTCCTCTATGTTTTCTTGGCTAATTTGCATTCAAACCCTTGGTTTTCATTACATCTTGAATGCTTGATTCTTGAATACCTATTTGTTGTGTTGGGTTTGATGAATGATGATTTGAGAGACTTAGATGTGTCGGGTCTCTCAATACTCTGGGTTTGTTGATTTACTAAATTTATTTGGGGCTTGTGGAATCTAGAATTCCTTGGTTTTCTAACATTGGACTTAATTATTATAAAAATAACCTAGATTCTAACATGGAAATTGGGGCTTTTGTTTAGTGACCTTAGAAATTGGTTGGATAATGTTATGATTACGAGTTTATATGGTGAATCAAAGATTTGATAGCTTGCCGTTTGAAATAATTTCTTCCAAATTGTTTTAGAAACCAAATCTAGCAATGTTATGATTTTGGGTCACCATAAACTTGTGATTTGATGTTTAGTTTAATTATAATTTATTTTTCTTAAATTCTAGCTACTCTTTATTTTTTTATTTAAATCTTCGAAAGAGGAAGGTTGTATAGGACCCCAAACAGTAAATTAACTTAAGAAAAGTAGTACATGAAGGGAGGGAGACCTAAACCTAACCTCCAAAATAAGTGAAGGAAAATAACAAATGGTTGGTGACTAATCACTAAACAATGAAAATGAGGGGGACATATACTTGACCTCCTAAGGTAAATGAAAATAAAAATAATGAAAAATACAATCATAATTAGTGCCATGATAATTTATGTTTCTTACAACCAACAGAGCCCACAACAAGATTTTCCTCTCTGTTCTTTTTTAAATGTTCTAACCACTTAAGAACTTTTTGATAACCATCATCATTAAGAGAATTCTCCATGTAATCAATAGTAGAACCTGAAACAGCATGTGTCTGAAGAAAATTTCTAATGTAATCATTGTCACGTGGGACCTCATTCTTGGAAAGAAATCCATTGTTCCTCTCACGACCACCATATACTTAATGAATGTTCTCTCTAGTAGACTCATCATCAGATAGAGCCATCCTTTTCGAGTGAGATGATCTAATATGACCTAAGATGGATCAATTTCTTTGACCTCCTTATATTGATAGTTAAGAAAAATTCTACCAAGTGAAGGATCGTAAATTGAAATGAGAGTACAATTACTTGAATAGGAGCACATAATGGGAGTGGGAATAGGAACTGGAACACCATATGAAATAGGAGCTAAAATAGGAGATGATATGATAGCAACATAGATACCAAGTACCAAATTTGGAGAGGCGAATGCAGGCACAGGCGCAAAGATAGCAACTGGAGACTAAATAATGGCAGAAAACTGATGCCGAAGGTGAACTAGCACATACTGTAATATAATAGAAGTAGAGACCAAAGGAGTGGTAATTGGAATGTGAAGCTGGGAAAAAACTGGTGGACTCACAGCTACCACAAGTGTAGAGGTAGAGGTAGAGGCATGAGAAGTAATTGGAACAGGTATTAAAGATGATTGGCTGATTGCTACTGAGACATAGACTAGGGCATGAACCATAGTAGAAAAAGGCTAGAGGCGCAGATACTTGCACAAAAGCAGTAGGTGTATTACTAAAAGGCTTGGATACTAGCACATATTTAGGGACCCCTAAAGGTACCCTCTTGTCTATTGATTTTGCTTTAGCTATTCCAAACTTAGCATTCTCTCTGGCTGTGTTGCTTTTCTCACGTAAAGTGGGAGTGGCAATAAAGCACTCATTCTACCTATGCCCCAAATGCTTACAAGAGATACAATAGTTAGGCTCAGTTTCAAAGATAACCTCCTACCAAAAGCCTTATCAATGAATTCTTCTAAGACATCAAATTTAATCGAAACCCAAGCTACATTAAGTCTATTTAACAACGCAGTAGCTTGATTAGTGCATAAAGGTTTACCTACTTTAGCAGCACTAGAAAAGAGTGCCTCCTTATCATTGACCAAGTTGATGGTAGAGATATCCAGACTGGTACCATAAGAGATTACTCAAATCATCTAAAGGTAGTGGTCTACTTAAACAACCTCATAGTAAATCCCTGGACATACCAGGTCTATTTCACCTACAGGCGTATATAATTCTCTTCAAGCCTCAGCCGAATGAGAATATGAGAAGGGTCAAGTAAAGAGATCTATGACTCCCCTTTCAACCCAAGGGATATAAAGAACTTTTTGATTGTATCCATGTTATGCTACCAAAAGGGAACTTTCCAACCATTGAGAGTTTGAAAGGGGAAGCCATGATTGCCACTTTTTTAGCAGAAAATTTGATAGCAGGCTTGCCACAAGATGTTCTGCCAATCCTAAAGGGGATGGTAGGTTTAGGGTTAGATTCATTGGCTAAATCATCTATGAAGGATTTTGGAAGCATAGGAATGTTATTTTGGGGTTCTTGGAAAATTTGAAAGAATGGAGGAAGATTAGGATTAATGTTTTCTAGTTGAGAGAAGTTTTGGGGGAAGTTTCTTTTTTTTTAACATTCTTTCCAATATTGGAAGGAATTCTTTTATTGAAAACTACCAAAATAAGAAAGTCTTTTTGGGAAATAGGTCTATCAATTTGGGATAAGGGAATCTCTAATTAAGTGCTAGAGAATGCTTCAGAGAGATCATGCCACCAGTGTTGATGAAGATGCACTTTTCTTAGCCTGAGTTTGAGCTTGTTGACTATCAGCCAGTCTTATGCCCAAAGTTCTCACTTGTGTTATCAAGATGTCATTCTGTCTACTTAAACTGAGCCTGATAGAAGATAATTGAGCAATTTGAGCTTCAAAAATCAAAGGATCAAATGAAGGTGGAAGAAGGGCAAAAAAATTATCAGTACAAGCTATCTCTTTTACAAGCCAGTTGGAGTACTTAAGGACACTAGGATTCTTTAATATGCTTCCAGGAGCATGAGAAAAGTATTGACTACTCTCCTACATTTGAATCACCTAGGAACTTGAACGTCATCAACACTATTTATAGTATGAAAACACATACTGCTAATGTCATAAGAAGTGGGAATATCCTGACACATCCTATATTGGCGTAATAGTTTCGTACCCATGAAAGCAGCTATACCACTAAGATCCACAAGAGGTATAATAGGGAAGTTTTGGCTGATAATGGAAGAGGCCTTCATGAGTAACCAAGCGACTCAATCAGTATGAGAAGCTAACAATAAAGCAGTCCAATCATCAAAGGAATCTAGAAGAGGACATTTTCTCTAGAGTTGATTTTCATGACTCATAGCCATAAGTGGGATGATAGTGCAAGAGAAGTACAAGTGATTGGGTGTCTTCATGTGTACCATGTGCCCGATTGTCCATAGATAAAGCAGTTCAGTTGAAGCATTGAAATGAGAGCTTTTAGATAAAAGCAAAGAAGATAAACATTTGTACGTCTCAGCCACCACCATAGGGATAATGAAGAATCCAGATTTTAAGAGATGAATGAAACTACAGAATCTCCTATCAATCATCATGACAGGGCGAGGGAAAAATAAGATGCTAATCATGACTACACCTAGACTTTTGATATGGGTAGTTTACCATACCTTTCTCTTTCTAGAAAATTCTTAATAGTTGGTATGAACGCCTTCCAAAGTTCGAAATCAGCCTAGCAAGGTCGAAAGCTCAAAAAGAGGGACACGAACATCCAAAGTTCGAAGCATGCTTTTGGGGAAGTAAGTCACCTCTGTCATGGCCTTAACAAAACCACGATTTCAAAAAAGAGCTATGCTTTTGCCAGTGTCAAATGGGCCAAAAAGCATTCTTTGGTATTCTTTTGGAGTAGGAGGAAGTTCATATGAACAGAAGTGGAATTGAGAAAGGTCAGGGCACCAAAACTGATTCAACATCATCACAAACTAGAGAGGAACGATAACATTAATCAGAGATCTTAAATCACCAAATCTATTTTTGAATGTGCTCTTATCACTGGTGGAGAAGTCCTTGTGCCATGCTACCAACTGAGCACAACTTTACGGAGGATCCATCTTGGTCTGCAAAGCAAGAGAAAAAGTTCACCAATGATAAAACATGATAGTAATCAAAAGATGGAAACCTTTATTAGATAGGAGATGTTTTCTTGCATTACATTCATGAAGAATGTTAATGATTCATTACGAAACAAGTAACTTATCCTAATTACTAGCAAAATAGTACGAGACCTATTATAAAAACAGAATAAAAACAATTCTAAAAAGCTTTAGCTATGATTGTCAGCTCCATCTCCCCTCGAACTTTGATAAGATGGCGTGCCATAATACACATTGTACATGCCTTGCTAAACTGATGACCATCCATAATCCCCTGGGTTAGGTGTATGATATGGGGATGTTAAGGGCACGTTGGGAAGATTCCCAATTTGATTATCAATAGAAGGGGTAGAACAAGGATCAGGATTTGGGAAAAAGTCGAAAGAAATGAAAGACGAAATGTCAGTTGGGTCGAAAGACCGATGACTCACTCCAGCGGAAATGCCAAGTTGATAAGACATAGGATGGTTACTCTTAACCAAAAGATCCAAGTGATAGGGCATCTGATAACTCATCCTAGTTGATGGGTTATTTTGAATTTGTATCCGTTAATAATTTCCCATTGATTGATCAAAAGGATCAGGGACATAACAACTTTGTTCACCCAAGTTTGGGCTAACAATAATACCTTATTGGTTAAGACTC
Organism: Sideroxylon spinosum; assembly: GCA_003260245.2. Lineage (NCBI taxonomy): Eukaryota > Viridiplantae > Streptophyta > Magnoliopsida > Ericales > Sapotaceae > Sideroxylon > Sideroxylon spinosum. Next base: position 10,182 of record QLOD02168472.1, read on the forward strand.
ATTAATTGCTGAGAAGACTCTTCATTATCTTCATCTTCTTTCAAATTTATTGGAACAAGGTCTCATGGCTGCTCATCTTCTTCCACATCTGAATCGGGATTGATATTATTATCCCTCAATTTTTGACTAAGATGATTCTGCAAAAGAAACAATTTGAATAAGCAGCGATTCTGGTGAAAGTTTAAATGATTGAACAATAATAATGCTTACAATTTCAGTATTGCTGTAGGTATATAGAATTTCCATGGCCTTCAAAGTTTTTAAAACCTCTTCATGAATACTGTGAGGAACGACCCCTCTATTTAGGTCTACTCTTTGCCAGTTCATTTTTGAGACACTGCCAATTCTTACTCTTCGTAAGGAGAAAGCACTGCTTGAATCGACCCAAGGGAAATTCTACAAAACCAGGCATTACAATTGGCTTCATCTGGCATCAGCAAATCCACAACCTAGATGGGCTAAGGAATTAGGGTTAAAAGAGCACCATAAGTGGCAGCATGAGGATCTATGGGAATCCTCAATTACTCATAATTAAATTGAGCCCAACATTTCTTTCCCATGTAAAGTTCGTAGGTATTAATGCCTTCAAAAGAACGTCTTACGGAGGAATATAGGACACTATAACAAGCAAAGCTAACCATGAGGCATTCTTAAAAGGGCAACTAATGTACTTTATTGGGAGTTAGCATCTCAAAGTGAGATATGAGCATGGCCATATTGGTTATGACAGGAGAAGATACGACATTAGAATGATCCCAACAAGTTGCTCAGGGGATTTTTGTAGTATCATTCTACATCTCATCAGTTAATATCAAAGCTAAGGTATTTATAGCACAGTAAGAGAGAAAATACCAGAAGCTTGTGTTGCCAGCACAAAGAGTAAAAACATGAATCCTTATGGCTTTAAGAAAGAGAGCATAAGTGAAGATGCCACAATCAGCATTCTAGGGTTTGGATCATGGATCTACTAAATTCACTAGATATAGGGGAAAGTGAAAGGAAGCAGTGGAAGCAGAGCAACCTACCAAGATTAGGAGCATCAGTCGTCTAAGTCACTTCAGGCTTTCTAGCTAAGAGATTTGGTCATAATAGAAACAGGGTCTTATGTAATGAGGGCTGGCGGTCCGGATTTCTTTAAAATTACAATTGAAGTCAATGTCGTCAAATTCATAAAACTCTTTGGCACGTTCAAATTTGAGGCCAGTGATCATGAACCAGCTATACGGAGTGTTGCCAAGCCCATAGAATTCGAAATGAAAAGTGTTGGTATCAGCAAACCATCTCTCGGTCAAAGCTTTGATCAAGTTAGAGCGAGAGTGAATGCACCTAAAGTTCATAAAGATGCCAAAGCCGATTGATAAGAGCCCATTCTTCATTTGGAGACTGAGTTCCCGTGAAACTATTAAACACTTTACAAAAGTGCCTCGGCAATGTGGGATTGTTGCACGAACACAAGAAAATCGCATTAACACAGAGGGATGGAACTTCAAGTTATAAAGAAGAGGAGTATCCTTCCCTGATTCTTGCAAGGAACGATCCCGTGAAATATACCTCCTATCCCCTGAAATTCTAGGAGCAGGAGGTAAGATTTTGTGATCAAGCTCTTCACCATTCCTTATTTGGTAGTGGGCTTTTTCGTTGGCATAGCTAATGGACATGGGACCTCGCCGGGAGGATTCAGCATGATCATTGATGGAACTTCTTTGGGATATTGTTTTAACCATCCTATGAGGAAGTAATAAGGAAAATTGTAGGAAGCATACTTAACAGGTATTCTAAACTTTTGTGAATAAAATCAAATTTTAAAGAAAAAAAGATAAAATATGACTTTCAGTATTCATTCATTTTTTCATAATTTCAAAATACATGAAAAGAATTTTTCTTTGCAAATACTGAAAATTCACACGTGTGCCGTGTTAGATGTCCCAAAATAATCAATCACACAAATAATTGAAAGCAGAAGGTAATATATGTGGAGAGGAAATCCACACAAGAAACTCCTCTAAAAACTTTCACTAAAATCAAACGTTGGTTACAAACTCAAAGCTCTCGAT
>QLOD02168516.1:0-12229 GCA_003260245.2 Sideroxylon spinosum
TTATCTTGATTCAATCTTCTTTCCATATTTATCTTTTTAAGTGTTTGATTTGAATTGCCATAACAAAAACTTTACAAGGTTTGGTCCTTGTTGGAATTAAGTGCCAATAAATCTCTTTTACATGTTGCTTATTGTTCTTTTTTGGCTATACAGATCACTGATTATCTTGAACAGAGATTTTACAAGGATTTGCGGAATGAGCACTTTGGCTCAGTAAAGGTTGTGCTTTGCATATATAGGAAATTGCTATCTTCATGTAAGGAGCAGATGTAAGTTGAAGAGATTATAAGTTTTTAATTTATCTCAATTCTGAGGCCATCTCAACCATTTGGGAAGTATTTATTCTTCATTATGTTTCTGTTCTATATGCTTTCATCCAAAGTATGTTTCTCTTTTCTGATTTTTTTATTCCCTGCTTCTTTTACGAGACTCATTAATAAATCTCTGTTACATTATGGTTTCCCACCTGATTTCCTACCTGACATTCGATAAATAATTGCCTCAATTGAAAGGCTGCTCATATCTCTATTATCTCCAATTATCCATAGTATATTTTTATTTGGATGAGCTAGTAGTTAGGCAGCCTAAATGCGGCTTGCTTGAAGAAATGTTGTAATGTGGGAGCATGGTTTACTAGGTATATAGTATTTTATCCACATGACTACGGTCACCCATAGTTCTCTTTGTCTTTTTATTGGCAGGAAGTTGTTGCACCATTTGGGTAGTTAGGAGTATAGGGATGATTTATATTGAAATTAAAGATGCTTACAGTACTGTGTTGTCTATTGCATAGCATGTTAAACCTGCAATTTCTTATTATTCTGTGTGCAGTTGAACTTGTACTTTTGATGATATAGTGTTTCCTTGACTGTTGTAACAAGCAAAAACCTGTATAATTTTGATATAAAAATATGGCAGTTCAGTTGCTATTTTATATTGTCTAATTTGCTGTAACAAACTATTCATATTCATATGGTTATTCATTAGATTTCATGAATGTCTGCAGGCCACTCTTTGCTAGTAGCTTGTTAGGAATTGTTCGCACTCTTTTGGAACAGACAGGACAAGACGAGACGCAGATTCTAGGTTGCACTGCTCTTGTTGACTTTATAAATAACCAGGTAAACTACCATTATATATGGGAGAAAATGTTTTTGCATTCGGATAATCATTCATAAGCAATATTTTTTTTTTAAATGATCATGGAGCATACATCTGACCCATGTACTGGAAAAGTCCACTGGTCTCTGGTGGAACATGAACTAAATGAAATTTTTAGTTGTCAAAACCACAGTGAGGAGTAAGAAATGGAATTGTTTAAGAAACAAGGAACATTGCAGATTAGATGATCTGTTATTGATTCTAAAGATGCCATGGAAGTCTTGATTGCTGCTTTGTGTTTATGTCAATATGTGATTATGTTACCATCTGTACACAAATGCCATCAATATGTGAAATTCAAAATATATCTGTTCATTTTGTCAATAAAATTAAAATTAACATTTTATTTTTCAATTAAGCAGACGGTTAATACACACATGTTCAACTTGGAAGGCCTCATTCCTATACTTTGTCAACTGGCTCAAGAAGTTGGAGATGATGAAAGAGCTTTATGCTTAAGGTCAGCAGGGTTACAAGCTTTGGCTTTCATGGTACTGTTCTATTTCCTGCCTTAAAATTTTTTTCTGTGACTATGATGTCAAACACCTGTGTATATGTCTAAATGTACATTCAATTTTGATTTGTTAGTCTATTTTTGGTGTTCATTTCTTCAACTTCAGAATTACCAAATGCTGGTAACGACTAACGTCAGGGAAGGGAGCGCCAATATCAGCGTGTGGCTTAACAGATGCATCCATCGGTTTATCAACTGGATGAGAACCCAGAAGGCTGGACTCCGATACTAGTTTAAGAACATGTTTTCTTTGAGAGAGAGAGATAGTCCCGAACTAGAGCGAGCTAACTCAATCCCAGGGAATTATCGAATAGTTCCCAAGCCTTTAGTGTGAAATTGTTAACTCAAACGATGCTTCAATTCAACAATACCAACCACATCATTCCCATAAATAACATTATCATCCACATAAACAATTAGAATAGTAGTGCTAGAAAAAGACCGCCGAATAAAGAGTGAATGATTAGAGGTCGACTGTCTAAAGCTATAATCGATCATAACGGTGTTGACGTGATCAAACCAGGCACCGGTAGACTGTTTCAAATCATATAAAGCTTGACGAAGGCGCAAACTAAATGCTCACTGTCGGAGACGACATAGCCTTGAGGTTGTTCCATGTGAACCTCCTCTTGCAGCTCCCCAAATAAAAATGCATTCTTGATATCAAGCTAGAGTAAAGGCCATTAGCGACACAGCAATAGAAAGGATTATTCCAATAGATTTCAAGTGAGCATCAGAGAAAAGGTCTCCATATAATCAACATCATATGTGTAGGTGTAACCTGTGGCTACTAGATGAGCCTTGAGATGCTCCACAAATCCATCTGGTAGGTACACCCAGCAACAATCCATATTCTGTTTACCAGGAGGCAAATAAGCAACGCTTAGGTTGTTCAAAGGCAACCTTTGACATGGCAGCAAACAAGTTGGTGATGGTCTAGTTGTGTCGAAATACTTAGGTGAGCATATTGGAGGAAACCAAAGGGTTGATTGCCTTCTTGAGGTGGTTGCACACGCCACCGCGCGTGGTGTGGGAATCACTTACATGTGGGCCACGTTTTCCGCTCATGGCGGCGCATCCGATGGATTCATGTGATGAGCTTGTCAGGGTTTGATCTGGAAAGTCACAAATCTGCTGGTGATGGTAAATTTCTTGTTTCGATGCTCCGGCATAGGTGTTATATGATTTTACAACCCTATGAATTAGGGTTTGGCTTTGATACTAAGTTGAATTTTAAAATAGCTGCTTTAAAAGAGGAGAAGGAATTTTAGAGAAGTTCTAGGAGGAGGTAGGTTCTTAATCAGTCTCAAAATACAAAAAGACCCTTGCTCATAAGAAGTAATACTAGGTAATGAGTAATACAATAAACTCTAACAAGAGCATAATCCAATAAAGCCAATCAAAAGGTTGATCCTATTAGGTTCCATGATTCTGCTGTTACATTTTGCAGAGTATCTGTTCTTGTTTATTACTGTTTCTTGGTTGTTAAGATTTCCATTTGTTATGCATTTATTTTTTTCCCCTCTATCTCTTGTACTTAATTCTGCTAATAAATTACTCATTTACAGTTACTTCTTTTGTTTTTTCTTCATGATTATATCTTAGGTGCGGTTCATGGGGGAGCACTCCCATATATCAATGGACTTTGACAATGTAAGTTCTTTTTCCACTGGTGATCTCATTAATAAATTTTATGCAAACAAACAACATATTAGGACTTGCAACAGGTTTGTTGTAAGGCTCCAAGCAAAACTGTTTCAAACTGGAAGTTAGATCATGAAATTCGGTGACAATTTGTATTCATTGGCTTTTGTTTTAAATTTGAATGATGTCATCCTCAAGTAGATTATATCAGTGACTTTGGAGAATTTCATGGATCTCCCGGTAAACCCAGAAAATGCCAAGCTAGGAGTTCTCAAAGCAGAGGATCATGGCCTGTTATTCCCAGATTTTACCCAGAATAATTTCTCTGGGCTAAACAACATCAATTCAAAATTTGAATTGGATCCTGCAGTGTAAGGCCACATATTTTGAAAGAATGTGACACTTCTTTGTGTTTCAAGACATAGTTTGTTTCGTTGACTTCGTCCTATTGTTTTGTCACTTGAACAGGGATGCATCTAAGAGTCCCTCGTACTGGTCTAGGGTTTGCTTGTACAACATGGCCAGATTGGCAAAGGAAGCTACAACTGTACGGCGAGTACTTGAGCCCCTTTTTCACAATTTTGATGCTGAAAATCATTGGTCCTCGGAGAAAGGACTTGCCTTTTCTGTTTTGAGATATATGCAGTTGCTGTTGGAGGAATCAGGTTAAACTAGGAGCCATATTCACCTTGCCCCTAAATATTCCTACAAACAAGTTTTATGCAGCTGTGGTTACTGTTCTTTTTTGTGGATTAACACCAGGTTTAAATTCCCACCTTTTGCTATCCATCTTGGTCAAGCACTTGGACCACAAGAATATTGTCAAGCAGCCCATCAAAAAGATAAATGTTGTTAATGTTATCACACAACTTGCTCAGAATGCAAAGCAAGAGGCCTCAGTTGCTATCATCAATGCAATAGCTGACTTGATGAAACATTTGCGCAAGTGCATGCAATATTCAGCTGAAGCATCAAGCCCTAGTAATAACATGGACAAAGGGAATGCTGATCTTCAGTCGGCATTAGAAAAATGCATCTTGCAACTGTCAAATAAGGTTTGTAAATGGCTTCCAGATGTTTTTTGTCTTCATCTTGAATTGTTACTTCAAGAACTTAGAAAGTGGAACTAAACTTGGAAAGATCATGGCAGTATTAGATAACCCAAGATCGTTTTGTCCATGCTATTTTGAAATTCAGTTACCTATGAACGGCAGTTAATTTGTGGGATTGATGGAATATCAGGCCATACTTATAAAGGCCATCTTTGGTCATTGACTGTATATGCCTATTACATGAAAAATATTATTGAGAAATCCGTGGATGCTCAAATTCCAAAAAGCATTTCTTTTTTACGTCATTCCTAAAGCATGCTAATAGGTAATTGTGTGTCAGTTCTTATTTGTTGCATGTTCGTTGGTTGGTTTCATTGGTCATTGGTAGTGAAAGTGGTAAGCTGTGGATTATTATTTTGTAATAAAAAAATATGGAACCTGGCTCTGTTTGTAATGAGGAAGTGTCACCCGTTGGGGTTAAATTGTATCACATTATCCATTGTTTTTAATTTTCTTAAAATACTTTGATCAATGAATAAAATTTTAATTGTTGATCATTAACATGTAAACCCATGAGTCACTAATCAATCTAGACTCGACAAGTGTAATATATATATTGTTTTTCAAATTAACAAGTTGATAAACAAAAGAAGACTTGTATACAGCTAAATTAGCAAGGAAAAAAGCCTCGGAAAGCAAGTTAGGACTCGAACTCAGCCAAGGTTTGAGTACTGGGGGCCCAAAACTCTTCCTTTTAGATATGGAATTTAACCTCTTCCATTACTATGATTGGAAGAGTTGTGTATATTATTTTTTAGAATTACCCACTAAATTAAGTAATTTAACTTCTAATTTTATAACCATAAGCGTTGTTATAACGGCCCGCCATTATGCGTGCACCCATATGTATCTTTACTAATAATGTAACCACCATATTTCGTGCATGATTTTAACTTAATGAGAACTGTGTTGTTAACAGGTTGGTGATGTAGGGCCTATTCTTGATATGATGGCCGTGGCACTTGAGAATATCCCAAGTACTGCTATTGTAGCTAGAACAACAATATTCTCTGTTTTTCGGACTGCACAAATTATTTCTTCCGTTCCTAATGTATCCTATCACAAGAAGGCAAGATTTGATTTCCTCATACAGCAATATGTTACTACTTTTTCAGTATAAACAAGCATTTAATGCTGTTGTATCATTTCCTGCTTCAGGCCTTTCCTGATGCTCTATTTCACCAGTTACTTTTAGCAATGGCCCACCCAGACCACAAGACAAGAGTAGGGGCTCACCATGTTTTCTCCATTGTGCTTATGCCATCACTTATTTGTCCTTGGTTAGTCCATAATGGAGGACCTCCACAAGCTCTTCCGGGCTTTTCATCAATTGCTTCACTGAGGATAAAGAGTGGAAGTTTCTCAATTCAAGATGAAAGCAATCACAAACCTGAATCTGTAGAGGGAGTGGTGGTGGAGGAAGTCAGTCAAGTTGTGGACAATGGTGTGACTCAATCGATAAGGTGTCCATCTCGTGGTCAATCATTTAGTTTCAAGCATGCTATGGTCAACGGAAATGCAGTATGTCACAACTCTTGTCCTGGAAAGTTGCAAGTCAATCTATTAGCTGCCTTGAATTGGGATTATTGTTACTTTTCTAATGATCTGTTTTGTCTGTTAAATCTATCTAATATTTTCCAGGAGTTGATCCTCAGATTGAGTAGTCACCAAGTGAGTCTCCTGCTTTCAGCAGTCTGGGTGCAGGCTACATCTAGAGAAAATACCCCTGCAAATTTCGAGGCGATGGCCCATACATATAATATTGCTTTATTGTTTAGTCGATATAAGGTACCCTCGTAGTGCTATTTAATTCGATTGATAGTATACTATTGTTCTGTTTTGATACGTAATGTTATAATGATATTCCTTTCTCTCTCTCAGGTTTAAAAATCCAATTTTATGTTTTGGCTTTGACTACTCTGAGATACCTGTTGGTCAGATATTAGGAAAATCCATAATTGATTTATGTGTGTACGCATGGGTCATTTTCGAATCTGTAGGGGGTTCTTGATCATAGGAATGCCTTGGAAGGGGATCCAATTCAACAAAATAGAGTAGCTGAGGGAAGAAATATATTAAAGAAATTATGTTTCTGTTTGATTAAATACATAGGCTGTTGGTCAACAATGCAAGAATAGCCACCTGAATGGTGCATCTCAGTCTGGGGCTCACCTGGGATCAAATAAGTCATTGATGGCCAGCTATGATTTAAGTAGTAGCTTGGCCTCCTTCGTACCAGCCCCCCATCAATGAATCTGGAAGAAGTTAGATGAAAATAGAAAACTGCAATTTACTTACCGCCAATGCTAGATTTGGTTGAATGTCTACAATTTGCGTTATCTCAATGTTGACTTGAGAGCATGCTCTCATAGGATTGCATTCTTTGATTATTGAAAGTGATTTTCTAACTCTAATAGAGTTGAGAGGTTTTAGAGTATGTAAGATTAAAACAGAGTATATGTCTTGTAAATTAAGTAAAATTAAAATATAAATGAGGGCATGGTAAAAATTGAGGATCAAGAAGTGCCAAAAAAGTGGTCATTTTCGATATCTTGGATCAATTATTCAAACGAATAGAGGGATTGAAGATGAAGTTATCTATAGGATTCTAACTGGGTGGTTAAAATGGAAAAGTACATTGGGTGTTTATAGACTAGATAATACACATTAAAGCTGAAAGAAAATTTATATCGGACAATTATAAGAGTAACTATGTTCTATGAGCTTTGTCCCATTATCATAAGACGTATAGCATAAATGCAGATGTTAAGATGGATGTGTGGTAATATAGGAAAATATATGATAAGAAATAAATATATATATATTTGAAAGAAAGTTGAGGTGACACCAATAGAAGAGAAGGTGAGAGGAAGTATAGTTTGGTCATGTATAACGTATATTAGGGGGATGCATTAGTACAGGAAAACGAGTCGATCGAAGTAGGAGTAAAGAGAACAAAAACTATACCTAATATTATATAGATTGAAATTTTGAGGAAAGAACTAATTTCATATAATCTTATGGAAAATATAGCCTAATGATAGTAATTAATGGAGGAAGAGATTCATATTGCTGACCCTAACTATTTTGGGACCAAAGCTTTATTGAATTTGAGTATTCTTTTAACTCGCTAGATCTCCAGATGAGATACTACACTTGGGAACCTATGTCCTCGTAATCCAAGGTTTTGAATCTTGTCAGGATTCAGCAAGGATAGTATTTCTTTCTCTTGGAAAGATAAGAAGCATCTCTTCCTTTAGGATTCCTAAATAGGGTGATGTGGATGCTGACCTACAAGCAAATTTTAGTGTATGCCACAATGCCTCTATACTTTTGGTGGTTCTAAGAATCTTGTAGTTGTCATCTCTAATGTAACATTCTAGCAAATATGTCTATTTAACTATTCTTTATTTCATATTTGTGACTCAATATTTATTTATTTATTTTTTAAATCTCAATGGGACGACTGTTTTGTTGACTCCCATGATGTTCATCTTGTTACTGACAGAACTCTAGTCACATGGCTTTAGTTCGGTGTTTCCAGCTGGCATTGTCTCTTAGGAGCATCTCTCTGGATCAAGAAGGTTAGTCGAATCTAAGGATAAAATGCTGTGAATTTCTTGTTTAAGTTTAAACAAAGAATTAAATGTTGGCTCTGCCAAATGAAAATTTTCTTACACTCTACGTCTCCGTTTTGTATTCATTTCAGCTGAAATGATGAAAATAAGTAGGCAACGTGCAATTTTGCACTTCAACTTGGGCAAAATTCCCCTCTTTTATATCTTCATCATTTTCTTAAAGCCAGTGAACCCGTTGTGATTTACATTTGGTTATTGCTTTGGTGAATAATTTTAATTTCTTATGGCATATTGAAGGAGGTTTGCAGCCGTCTCGTAGAAGGTCTCTCTTCACTATGGCATCTTGCATGCTTATATTTTCAGCCAGGGCGGGACATCTTCCAGAACTTATTCCTGTTGTTAAATCATCTCTGACAGAAGAAACAGTTACTTTAACTACTTATCTTCAGATATAGGCTCATTTCACTACAGATATTTTTTCTTTATATTTTGCAGTTAATAATTATATCTCCACTTGATTTTTAATACATTTCGGTTAGCTTGAGATTTTTTTTAATGAAATGCTACACCCTTTGTCAGGTTGATCCTTATCTTACGTTGGTTGACGATATCAGGCTGCAAGCTCTTTGCAGTGGAGAAGAGAGAGGCTATGGATCGCAGGAAGATGAAGTTGCTGCATTGAAGTCCCTTTCAACGATTGAATTAAGTGACAAACAGTTGAGAGAGACTGTTATTTCAAACCTCATGACGAAGTTTGCGGAACTGTCAGAGGTAATTTACCAATTATTGTTTCCTTGATCTTCTGTTGTCTCTGTCATCACGTATTGATTCTTGTAAAAGATGCATAGATCATGGTAACCTCTTGTCAGAGGACTAGAATTAAGTGAATGGCTTGAGTTTGAGAATTAACTTCCTTTATAGCACTAGGAATCCTGTACGAAACAGGTATAGCAGAAAACTATATAGTATATACAAACAAGGAAAGAAATAGGAAATAAAAATATTTACATAACACTCTTAAAACACTTTCGCTCAATCTCAAGGTGCTAAATAAGACACTAGGAGTTGAAGTATGGAAAGTGCCAAGAATATGTACTTTAACCCATTGCAAATAGAAGCCAAACAAAGGCAAAAATGGTTGTAAGCAAACAATGAACGACTTCCAAAAATGGTAGTGATACAACAAGAAAACAGATGCGAGGTAGCAATATACTGGAAAAAAATCTCCTAGATATAAGCGAAAATGGGTACAAGGTAGCAATGAAACTGCAGAAAAATGGTTGCGAGACAATAACTAAACAACAATGTGAAATTGCAACAAAGTAGCACGAACAGGCCGAAAATTGCAATGAAACTTGTAAAGGGACAATTCAAGGAAACTAAATGTATGAAATTGAGAGAGAGATGAGGGGTTGAAGAGCGACAAACTGGCAATGGCAGCAGCAAGTGCTAAGGCTGCAGGTTTTGCAATTGCAATCACATTCAGTTTTGGAAAAGGATGAGACGAAAGGAAATTATTCTGTTGTCCAGTTCACATGTTGCTTTGTTTGCTGAAACAAGAATATATCAATCTTTCTTGAATTCTTTCAGCTTTGAAGACCTTTTTGACAGGGATTTTGTTTCATTGAAAGGCTTCTGTTACAGTTTTTTATACTTTAATATTTTTATATGATCTGCAGGAGGAATTATCAGGCATATGGAGCCAGCTTTTACAGGGATTTTCGCCTGATGATTCATATCCACTTGGAGGTCCATTATTCATGGAGACACCTCGGCCTTGCTCTCCACTTGCTCAGATGGAGTTTCAGGCATTTGGTGAGGTAATAATTAGCTAGGTCATCTCCGCAATTTCATTGTGGTCCAGCCTCCATTACGTGTGACCAACTTTGCTTCCTTGACTTGGTTTCTTTCAGGTCATGCCTCTGGATGCCATGACAGATGAAGAGGCCTTCCATGAACCAAATGGGAGTCATTCAGATCGCAAAGAATCTCTATCGATCAGTTCACTTGATATTCTTAGTGTTAACCAGCTTTTGGAATCTGTAAGTCTATTTCATGGGGCCTTTCTGCTTTCCCATTTCTGTAGTTACTGAAGTTTATGCAACTTTTGGTATCTATTGACCTGATTAGAATTATTTTGGTTAAGCAAGGGATTGTTTGATATTTCTCCAGCCACCTGAAACTTAAAATATAGAAAAAAGCATATTAACCAGCTCCAGAAATTCTAATGACCAAAACCTTAATCTTCAGTGACTGGTTTTCATATGCTTAAATATATTATGAGATTCTGATTTTTGAATATTGTATAGAATGGTTAATATGGTTTTATGCTTGTGAACCTGGTATAGATAGAAGCTTTATGGGGAGGACTAATTCTCTAATAAACAAATTATTGAGGTTTATATTTGCTATGGAATTTCCTATTACTTGAGTCTTTCAGGAAGGGTATCAAACGATCTTTGTTCATTTATGCAAACAAATTTTTTTTTTTTTCTCTCTGGTTTTTGGTGATAATTGCACTTCTATATACACTATCATACTATCATTGCATTCATGCCATTACTCAGTCCATATGAATTTTTCTTCCCAGGTTGATAACCCTTAGATTGACAATATGCACAGATTTGGTGCTGCTTTGTTGGTTTACCCTCCAGTAGGGGTGTGCTGGACCTAACCAAAACCAAACTAAAATTTTGGCTAAACAGTTCAGTTCTTTCTATTCTTAGTTTCATTAGGAGTATTTTTTGAGGCCTGATTTATATTTCGGTTCAGTTATGGATTTTGCATTTGCCAACCTGAATTAACAGAAAAATAAATAAGATATGCAAGTATTTAGAAATAATATATTTAAATATAATAGAAAAAATAGAAGTTTTGATTTGAAAGTTTCTTCTTTGAGTAGGAATGCATCAGTGGGGGGGGGGGGGAAGACTCATGTAACTAGGAGAACTGAATAACCGGATTGGTATTGAACCGAGATATTTTGGTTAAGTTTGGTTCGGATCTCTAGCTTTTGTTTGGACAATTTGATTATTTTATTGAGAAATAGATATAATTTGGGTAGGCTGAATAACATAAGTGACAACTAGACAATCACCGCTATCTGTTAGTGTGGGTGAGATGTTGAAAACCATTGAAAATTTGGACAAAATCCTTTCCAACACTAGGTTTTTGTAATTAAGCAATAAATTTATCTAGCAATTGTGAATAACTAATCGATGGCCCGAGACAACTTTAGATAGTCCAGGTTTTGATGATGCCATCCATGCCACCAGACAGAACTTCACCATCATTCATGGCCGTGGAAATAGCCAAGCCCCATGACTACTCAATCATGTGGAGTGCAAACTTGAAACTATGAAAGCGCTGCGCATGGCAAGAAGTGCAGCAGCAGAAATATATTCGTGCTGCCGAATTGACCAAGAATCTATTAATTACAAGTGACTGGAAATTTAACTTTATGTCTTCTATAGTACATGTGATCTATAATATTGTACAACTTCCAATTTTCATTTTTATTATGGAAATGCTTGAATCCTTGATATCTCTGAAACTATAATGTGAGTTTAAACTTTCTGCCAGGTTCTGGAGACAGCACGGCATGTTGCAAGCTTACCAGTTTCCTCTACCCCCATTCCTTATGACCAAGTGAAGAATCAGTGCGAGGCTCTTGTAACGGGTAAACAGGATAAGATGTCAGTTCTTCAAAATTTCAAGCTGCAAGCAGAAACCAAAGCTATAGTTCTATCTGGCGAACATAAAAAGGAAAGCCCTTATCTGCCAAACACGGTGAGAATTCTCTCCACTAAATTAAAAAAAAAAAAAAGAAAAAAAAAAATTCCTCAAAAAAAAAAAAAATCATGCTATGGAGAATAATAAACTTATTTGTTGAAGTAAATGTGTGGAAAGCTGCCTAGATATACTTGGATTTTTGTCGTCCTGTATTACTTGTACAGATAAACATACCCACCCAAAAAAAAAAAAAAAGAGAGAGCTTGCCAAACTTGTCAAGAATTTGATATTATATGAGATGCAATATGCAGCTTGATTTATGATGTCTTCCTTTGTTCTGACATGATAAATGGTTATGAATTATTTTATTTTTTCTCTGTGGGATTTTCTTTCAGACAACCGAGCTCGCGGAAGAGAACCTAAAATTGATAAATGTAGAGCAAGTTCAAGTACGGGATAAACTTGTTGCTTGTTCCCTCGAGTTTGGA
>QLOD02168529.1:0-12229 GCA_003260245.2 Sideroxylon spinosum
TTAACCTCATCTACCAAACTCACTCAAAGTCTCACCGACTTCAGCATTTCTACACGAACTCCATATAAACAAACCAAGACACCATGTTCTCGTTTTTATTCAAATATGTAATTAAAACAAACACGTAATTGCGTAACCCAAACAGCTAAAATCATATCTTCCTTTATCATATTTTACATAACTAATAAAATATATATTTCTACTGCATTTTCGCCGTGTCTGTATTTAAATTTTTTAAGAATCACTATATCTATATTCATATTATATATCGTGTCCCTATCCTATATCTATATTCGTGCTACTTAAGTCGAGTCCATCACAACTAACTACAAGTTAATGAAATTTCTGATATAACAAGCTAACAAGCTGTAAGGTTCTCACTGAACTCTAATGCACTCGTCTATTAATTTACAAATATAAAAACAAGAAATAAAAGAACAGGTCCGTTAATTATTTTGTGTTTGCTGCTACGTTTGCTCAATTGAATGCAAGCCCAAGAGGTCCATTGATGTATTTGTATTTGCCGTTATATCTACTCAATTGAATGCAAACCCACAGAGCTTAGCAAATACAATATTGCTTTATTCATATTCATAAACAATCTTTTCACTTCTTGATAGGCTTCAATAATACGCACAATGCCTATTACCGTAAAACCAAGGTAAAACCACATTGTACACAGTTTTCTTAAAATATAATAAATTACTAACATATAAAGGGACTAAACTAAACCCCTCTGGGAATTTTTACAGTATAGGGAGGCCTCTGTTCTTCCATCTCCTGCACAAGAGTTAGGGAAAAATCCCAATTCACAGTTTGTTTCTAGTTCTTTTCTAGTTTTGCTTTTTATTTTTTTCATTTGTCACTGAAGAGCTGATATATCTGCAAGTGTCTACTTCTCGAAACTGTACATGCAGGAAAATAATTAAGAGTAGGACCTGATCCATTTGAAATTTTGGAAAGAACGAGCTTTAAAGAAGTTCCCAAAAGATGAAGCTAATTGTTGTCTCTTGAGGGGCCTCTGGCGGAGGATATGAATTCCTTTTGATATGCAACACAGGTCGTCCTATTTCTTCAGGAATTGAATCAAGAGTTTTGGAGTCAACTGGATTCCCCATCACAATGTGACATAGAAAGTCTCTGGCTTTCACACCTTTCATTGAAATTTCTTCTCTTTTTATACAGACTGTTCTCCCTGAATACCCTGGTAATGTCTGAGAGAAGTCTAGCCTGAACTTCAGCACGTAGTTCCAGCTCAGTTCCAGCATAATGAAGAACACACATTTATTCATTGCATAATAGGCCTACAGTCACAAAATTGTCCTGTTTCGTAGTTACTACACTTCAGAGGCCTGTCTCTCAACGGCCACTTCAAGACACTGCATAACACAATCTCTCTCAGCCTCTGAGTGTACAGGTAGCCGATCAACGTGTCGGATGTAGTATTCCTTCACCGAAACAAGAGACTCAAATTGCAAGAATAAGATAGCACTAATCAACAATGTCCAGGGTGAAAACCAAAGCAAAAGGAATTTTGCTCAAGTGAATTGGAGGCTTAAAATAAATGGATGGCAAACAGAGAACAGAACTTTCAATTCTCTTTTCTCTATCATTTCTTTCATAATCACGATCAGCAAATGTAATTCGATGCAATCTTCCCTCTGGATGTTCGACCCCTAGAGGTGACAGCATCATTTTTGCAGTAATCATTATTTCCTTTTAGAACATTCCAAAGCAGGTCATCATCTGCACATGAAATACAGCTGTAGCTCCAGAGTTATGGGTCCATCTCTCTGCATTTACCACGTTACAGTGAAAGTCTGTAAGAACCGTATAAAATTCAGACAAGAAACACCGGCCATCAGTACCGCGTTAGTTCAATTGAGGTGTGCAGAAGGCATCACCCTGACACTCCCTCAGTGGGGGCCCAAAGAAGGCATCGCTTTCAAGTGTCCGTAGAAATGAAGAATACCATAAAAAAAGATTAGATTTTTCCAAACTGTTGGTAACTACAAAGCAGCATTGAAATTGAAAAATCTAGCAGAGCCGTCTAATTTCCAGAGAAAATTCCTTGACCATTGCTGCCTATGCTTCTCTGAATAAGGATTAGAGAAAAGACTAGAAGTAGCTGGAAACTGCATACCTTCTGTACGTAATTGATGACTTCTTCGTCTCTAATTTTTTCGCCTTCCCAGTCAACCACGTTAAGCACTGAAATGTCACATTTTGAAGAGGATATAAGACAAGAATCAAAGGAGAAGGAAACCCATAAATTTGTTTTCAAGTTTTTGGGGAAGTTAAAGAAGAAACCATACCATCCGTGAACCCGCCCCCATTGGATGATATGCCTATAACGAGGTTCAAATCTGTAAGAGCTTGCACAACTTCCGTGCAAATTGATGCCTTTACCATCTCTTTTATGCAAATCTATGGTGGATGAGGACAGTAGGCAACTTCCATCTACACCTCCATTACATCCACTTCTCCAAAGATGGTATAAAAAGATCAATCATCAGGATGCATCAATATGGATTCAAGTTTTCATTTTGTTGAGAATCTTTGTTCTAAGTGCATTATCCAGAATACTAAGAATAAAAGAGAGCTGATTGATGTTTATTCTCTTCAAGGCACACCTTGCTGCATGCAAAACCCCAAAAAAGCATTTACAGAGGCAGGCAAATTTGACAATTAGTAAATCAAATCAATCCCCCCTATCACTCAGTTAACCCCAATAAGCAGCATACAAAAGATGCATAAATAATATTATGACCACTGAAATTCATGGAAAATAACAACAATATTTTTCTATTAAATAGTAAAAGAGAATTTCTAACATATGATTGCCAACAATCAATTATAATATGGATAGAGATGGTCTACATCATAAAGCAAAGAGTTACACTACACCCCTTCTGCTAAACAGAGGGAAACAAGGAAAGATTCTGAAAGCCAATTTTGATTTTTGAGGGTTCAAAACCAAGCATATCATTAGCATTTAAGTCTTCTTTGGATACACACAACAGGTAAACAAACTTCCATTGAAAACAACTGACCTACGCACTGCCAAAAATATAATGAAATTGCAACAATATATACAAACATGCTTAAATAATTGTCAAGCATAGATGACACAGCAGGAAGATAAAAAATACTAAACAAGCAGAATGGTAAGCAAAAGAAGAAAAAGACCTCAAATTTCAAAAGAATTCAGACTGGCATGGCTAAGAACTCCAAAAGTTCATTCTTTCCTTGAATTTAGATGACCAAATAGGATCCAATGAAAATTGAGTACAATTTTTACAACCATGGTAAACATGTTACAAATTGATGCCAAACTCACCAGCCAATAATCTACGTAGAAATCTACTCCACCAATACAACGATACACAAGAAGCAAAAATTACTAAAATACAACATTTTTCTATAGCTAGGAAATAAGGATATGGCAACGTGAAGCGCTTGTAAGAATTTATTAGTTAAATAGATCACTGAATTGGCCGCCAAACTCTTGGGAGGGTTTTGATTATAACACAGGGATATGAATCTCTTCCTTTTTGCCCCACCTGTTCTTGCTGGGGAACGTAGCATGTTCACAAGAACCCTAACGTGAGAACAGAATAGCAGATTGCCACCAAGAATCATGCCTGGCCGCACTTGCTTAGACAAGCAATTCCCTCCTCTAGATAATCTTCTCTGCTAATCCAAAACTCTGGTGCATCCTGCACAAGAATCAAATTCTCCATACAGTTATTGTCCAACTTCATAGCATTTCAACTTTTCGTTTACTGTATCTAGTTATTTGTCTTTTGCGAAGAAATTTATTTTTCTTCTTTCTTCAAAAATTGTGGATTGATTTTAGAAGCATAGGACATTATCGTTGAGAAGAAAAGCCAAGTTGAAAAAACACATCACTGAAATTGATGTGTGCTGGTTTGTATCACTGAGGAGAGAGAAGGACTTTACTTTCATAATTCCCGCAAGGACTGCACCTCCAAGGTACACCATATGCTTTCTGCGTGGTGGATCCTCTATTCGCAACCGTAATTTCTGTTACAAGCAAGAGACCAAAATCCATGTTAACTAATTCGACGTGTGAGGGAAAATTTTATGCAAGTCACCACAAATTGTTAGTTCGAGTGGCATCTCCTGCCACCCCCACAAGGAGAGGTGCAGTGTTCAAATCAGCTTGAATCTGGGTGTGTCTTTCTAATCAAATATGAAAACAAAAAAATGTCGTGCAGTAAGTATCAAAAGCCAACAACTTAAGAGAAATGTAATTGATATGACATTTACCACTTCTAGGATAAAGCTAAATTCAACGTCTGCATTTTCTAGCAAACCATTAATAATTTATAAGCTGCAACTAAGTCCTGTAAACAGTATGCTTATTTGCTAACAAGGATGGGCCCCTAACATATAACAAGGTTAAAAAAGCAATAAAAAAATATATATGCATTGGAAGAAAGCTCACAAATGGAGTACTTGGATAGCCAAGATTGATAACTCTTGATAACAATGTGACATGGATAAATATTGAAATCAAGGAAATCCTTTGGAAAATAAGCAGATTCCTTTTGAAAAAGAAAAAAGAAAAAACCGGAATGTCTGTTTTATGCATATATCTAATGCTAAAGGAGGAAATCAAAAGCAACATTTACAGGCAATGAAGCAGTGACTTTGATGCATCGAATATATTTTACTCAGATTTGATCATATAACAAAGTGAAAACATGCAATATAAAATGAACACGCTTGCCAGGATCCAGATAAGCATTCACCTACTTTATATAGACAAACATTTACTAGGAGATCTGCTATAATTAAAGATAAAAAAGTTCATGACTAACTAAATCTACTTAAATTTCACCAAGCTATAGCTGCTATACAACTCAAGAACCGCACCTTTATTGTATAGTGTAAATTCAAAATCAAGGACATGATAGTTTTTTGCTTCTTCCTTTTTTCTCTTTCCATGTTATAACACATGAACTCAGATCTTACCTTCAAACCATCTTTGTTTCCCTTCAAAACAACTTCAAGGTAACGGTCTAAAATTTCTTTCTCCAGGCTGTAGAAAAATAGACGAACTTTAACAATATCCTTAGGCAAAAAATTGCAGAAAGCACAATAATTATATAACAATTTAGTCTATAAGAAAAGATAGTGATTCGTTCAAAAACAATTACGAAGGACAAACGATTCTAATCTATCCCAACATACATACATAGCTTCCTGTCTAAATGGCTAATGTGTAGAAGAGTATAACTAAATATTGATGCACATGGAAATAACATGAATAAATGGATTTGAGTTATTCTAAAATAACTTGATATCATTAGATGTGATGTTCTTAGATTTGTGGCTAACCAGTTTAGGTATATCTAATTGGTTTGTGGCAAAGCAGAGAAAGTTGAGGCGCAGGGGGCTTCCCCCCAGCAGCACGATACCATATTTCTATAAGACTTTAGAGTATATTACAAGATCGCTCGGAAATAATGGTGTACAGGCAATCTCGTGCTCCTTGGGTACTACTAGGAAGGTTGTTAGCAAATACAGGGGCTGTATAGATGGGTATATGCTCGATGGGAAGCTCCTCTCAACGAACAACACAAAATCAGTTTTTACATGACTCTTTAAGAGTCCATTTCAAGCTGAATTCTGGTTTCCTACATAAGGAAATATGATTTGTACACATTTGGTGTCTTGATATTATGGTTTTCTAAAGTTTGTGAGAGAGAAAAGGAGAGCTAGGTGAGAAGGGTTTCTTCAAAGCTTTTTCTCATTGATTTGTAACCTTTACTCCATTTTCGGACTTGCTAATAGAAAACTAGATATATCGTATCCGTGGACGTATGCAAATTGTTGAACCATGTGAATCTTATATTTTGTTTCTATGATTTTTAATTCGCTTTGCATATATTTACCACTGTTTATAGAGTTGTCTGGATTCCACGAAACAACGTAACAAACAAGTTTCCGGGAGTAACATGCATACCTTGACATAATCAGGAAACTCCACAATGAATCTAGCTAGCCAAGTCCAGGTTTAGATTTTTCTATTTCTTGAAACTGAACTGTTATGTTAAATATTTTTATCATATTAATCCCCCACGATACATAAGAAACTTGCACTTACGTATCACACAGGAGACATACCCCCCACAAAGCTTACAGTGGTTTAAACTATTCCAATGATGGAAAAGTTACCAAACAGCCCGTTCTTCAGGCAAATGGTTTGTGGTGTAAAACTTCAAATTGAAGCATTTGCTTCCATGCTACAAGGCTGCTGTAGGTTGTCCATGAAGGTCCAGATCTGGCAGGTGACAAACCATCTATGTATGGCAGTGAACAGTCACATAAATGGCTCAACCACAGTCAAATTTCCTTGTTTTGGAATAGGAAAAACTAAATTGCAAAGCCATATCAAATATACTCAACCTTTTTCCTAACTAAATTGGGTTGGTATGTGGATCTTGTTTCCCCATTATGCTTGGTTAAGTACCATTTCGTATGTTAAACCACATCGTTTTTTTATCATTTCTACCGACATTAGTTTTCATTTACTCTAGCATTAGCCGCAATTTAGATGATATCACTCCTAATTGGTGGCCTCTGTTGTATATGAACAAACCATTTAAACTAGTTTATCCTCAATTTATTTTCAAGTGGTGCTACCTCTACCATCCCCCAAATCCGATCATTCCTAATCCTATCTTTTCTCGTTTTAAATATCAAAACTAAGAATGTACCATTAGGTCTTACACAATTAGAATACGGTTCATCATTCAAAATCACAAAGGAAGAGCAATAGCTTCAGTTGTGAGATTGTAAGAAATGCAAAATAGAAGTTTCTCTAAATTCCAAGAGAAGAACCTAGAGCAATGAACTATGCAAGCTAAGTTTTTAAAAATCTAATTTGTTGAAAAATCCACACAAGTGTAACTAAGAGAGGGAAAATTACTATAAAGTATGGTAGCACCAAGATGAAAGCAGCTTAATGAATTTATTCAATGCAAAAAGGGTATAAATTTTATTACCGACTAGGCAATCCTGGATACATGGTACTCCCTCCACTTAAAACTACATGTTGGTAGAGCTGCAAAAAATAAAACAAAGTTAGGAGTTAAAAAATACATGAAATGAACCCAATACGTTACATAATATACAGGGAACAAGGCATAGATATTAGAGTGGCCCCATGGAAAAAGGAACAGCATCTAAAGCTGTAGTCAAAGTACCCATCAATTTAAATTATTTGGTTGATCAATTCTCTTCTCTCTTCACACAATTGTTTTAGAAAGTGTGCAAACCAACAATCTCAAATATTTCATCAGCCATTTTGATAAAGCAAATGTGCAGGCAAGTATGTTCATATCTTAATGAAGGCGCAAAGAGCAGCCACCTTAGATGGATATATATACCAAATAGTAGCAAAACTATCCATGATATGGCAAATTTCCATAATAATTCGTCTTTCATTTTTTATTTTTCAAGGGAACAACGAAAGAAAAGAAAGAATCTATAGGATGAAAAGTATATCTTCATCGAACATGTAGCGTATTAATGCCATTACCAAAGCTACTAAGAAAATAGTAAATGTTTTTTCAAGAGGAAAACTATACAAATACGGATTATTGCTTCTGAAATGATCTACATACCATCATCCGGTTATCAATATCCATTTCCTGAATACAACGAAAAACCATGTCAGCCATTCCATCACCTTCAACATCGATGAGTTCCTGAAGGAAAAAAAATGCCTTTAAAATTTTACACGTTTCAACCTATCAAATCAATATTGGAACCATGCAACCTCCTATTTCAGATGAAACAGTGATATATAAGGTATAAAGAACTTAATGTCGAGTCCTGAACATAGGTAACTTATGCAAACAAGGGACTCACAGGAGTAAAAAGAGCCTCAGGGGCCTGGAAGCGTTCAGTGCCAACTTTAATGACCCTTCCATCTGGCAGCTGGTACAATTAATTTTCTTAATAAATTAACAAAAAGCTCATACAATGCTTAACAAGAGAAGAGAAAGAGAGCGAGAGAAAGCTTTGGTCATGTATATGAATGTATGTGTTAATTCCTAGATTACAAAGATACC
Organism: Sideroxylon spinosum; assembly: GCA_003260245.2. Taxonomy (NCBI): domain Eukaryota; kingdom Viridiplantae; phylum Streptophyta; class Magnoliopsida; order Ericales; family Sapotaceae; genus Sideroxylon; species Sideroxylon spinosum. The sequence goes on from QLOD02168529.1 coordinate 8,109, forward strand.
AAGGAAAAACAATAAAACAAAATACCCACCAAAAAATTAAAAGAATTTAAAAAAAAAAATCCACATGTTCAACAAATAGATAAGAGAGGAGAAATTGGGGGGAAAAAAAAGAAGAATTAATTTTCTCTCCTTCTCTTATGTTATATTCATAGCCAAAGAGTTTTGAGTACAATTAGGAAAGAAATCAGAACAAAATCAAAATATTCTATAAGGTAAACAATATCTAATTATCCCAACACTCCCTCTCAAGCTGGAGGATAGAGATCGAATATGCCTAACTTAATAGACAATCGTTGAAAAGATGAATGAGCCAGAGGTTTGGTGAGGATATCAACCAACTAGGAATTCAAGCATACAAATGAGGTAATGAGGTCACGCTTCAACAGAAGGTCCCTGATAAAATGGCAAGTCACTTCAATGTGCTAAGTACGTTCATGAAAAATTGGGTTATTGGCAATCAAGAAAGCAGCTTCGTTATCACGTGACGTAGAACCAATAATAGATTAAGGACTAGAAGAAAATACCTCCTCAACACACGCGTGCGCCTGCGGGCACAAAGATAGAGAGAAATCATGGAGAAGGGAATCAACTTGTAAGCTTTCATTATCATCATATTCAACCATGAAAAAACAATAATCAACCCAGCCTTTATACAGGCAAAACTACGCAGACTAGGAGTCATCTTGATCATAACAAAAGACCATGACTCCTAGAATAACTACGAATTAGCATAAACAAAAACACGCATAAATAAAAAGGCAATGCATCTTTCATAACAACCCTGATCACCCATCATCACAACACATAGATATCGGAGCTAGAACTTCAAAACCATTCACAAATGAGAGAACGAACCCAAACATCTCAATGTCAATATGATCTATGACACGATAGTCACAGCATTAGAAGGAGCAAGTATAGCCTACTTCATACTAAAACAAGACACAAGGTTACCACCAATAAGAGTGCAATATCTTCAAGTAGACTGCTAATTAAAACGATTGCCAGTCCAAGCTATATCACTAAAGCCAACAATATCCAATGAAGCAGAACGTCAATAGAGAAGATTGTGGATAGGGAAACTCTTCAAATATCTCAAAACATGGCACAACATCAACTTTCCTACAAAGTGACAATATCAACCCATATCAAAGAAACAAATCACCACACTTAGTGTCCAATCAAACAAAAGGGATCATAGTGATACCCTCAAGATCCTTAACTTCAGAATTATTGGCGGCCATCATGAAACCAAGCAATAAATAGGCACAATTACAGCCACAAATAAACCAGAGACAAATAAGGTAGAAGGAAACAAACAACCAATGCGGTAAATGGTCCCCATGATCAAGAAACAGGAACTAGTGGTTGTGTACAAGCTTCAAAAACAGTGATGATGAAGCAAAAGGCGACAATGAGCAAGGAATGTGCAATTGGATGAACACAAAGCAATCAAGTCATCCAAACAACTTCTGTTGAAGACAAATCCTCAAAGAATTTCACTGGTTGGAGTCCTCCAAACAAGAGATAGAAAGAATAGTAGGAGACAACAACCATGAAGCATAGAAAAGGGCTTCTCATCAATTAAGATTGATCAAGCAATCATGGAACTAATCCATATATGGTTGGAAGAGGGAGATGAGAGACTAGAGGAGGCCGAGAAGCGAGATATTGCCTCCCGCGCCACTGCAACTAGTGTTGATAGATCTCACACACCTAAGAGGGAAGTCATGCATGGCAACAGATGGAAAGTTCTATGGTGAGGCGCCGACTAAGTGTTGATTGTTGGCAGAAGACAACGCTGAAGGGTTAGTGAAAAACCTAATAGGTGGTAGGTGATGAGGTTTCCTGGTAAAACGTTGGTGGCAGCTACATCTAGGGTTTCAGATTTTTTTGGGTTTTGGGGGGGGGGGGTTAGTAACACACAGAGAGATCAAGGGAGATAAAAAATTTCCTTTGATAACAAGATAAGAGAAAAGAACTTGGAAAAAGAGAATTAATTATCTCTCTTTCTCTCATATTAGATTTACAGCCAAAGTGTTTGAGTACAATTTGGAAGGCAATCAGAACAAAATTAGAATATTCTAGAAGACAAAACAATATTCAATTATCCTAATTATCCCAACAAGATATACATATGTGTACGAAAATGCTACGGGACCATAAAAATGTACCAGAAAGTGGAACCAAAATAATATGGCAATGACAGTGTTGCATTTAAAGTATAATTTCATGGGTTTATTTGTTTAAAATGACAGGCCCCAAGTGTTCCACATTGCTATAGATTCTTTTTTTGGTAAGCTTTTTCTAATTATGTACCACTACTCATATATATGTATATATATGACTGCCAATACATTCAACATGAACAATACATAAAAAAAAGATATTAAGATACCATGACATAATTTAAAGTAAAAGAAAACTTTACTAAAAATGCTTAGAACCTCTGTCCCTGTGACCTTGAATGTCACATCACAGACAAACATGTGTAGAATAATGGTAAATTGAATATTCCATACAAGACTCCATACTTACACATACTAAAAGAATTAACTTACAGTATAATTCTTAACAAGGATGGTAGTCTCAAGTCCCAATTGATATTCCCTTTTGTAATCGTAACTGCAGGGAAATAGATAAAATAAATTGCAATGGAACATAACCATAAAGGCATACCAAACTAGGATGTTACTTGTTCACCTTATGTAGCAAAGCTTCTCTTTGATATCTCTAACCGTCTCAAAGTCAGCAGTCCTATTCATTGCATACCTTCAGAAGAAAATCGGTGTTCCAACCAAAGCGTAAGTAATTACTGTGAAGAACTGGAATGGGGAAAAAATGATATTAATCTTAATGACACTCTTCAGAATGTTGTTGACACATACCCTCTACGTAGAAGCAAATCAACAAGGTAAGATGTTATGTGCCGGCCAGCTACATTCATTCGTTTTGTAAGATGAGGGAATGAATAGCCATCAACAACTGGAACCTGGAGAGAAGATTTAGCCATCAATAACTGCGACCTAGAGATAAGATTCAAGCAATTATACTTCCAAAGCAGTGCCGCCCTATCTAGAGCACAGTGCTAATAAAACTACTCCCACTTGCCACTAATTTTGTACCAACTTTTTAAACAATAAAACTACAAAATGTATTAAATAATGGAAAACATTACCAACCAAATTAATAGAGTCAACAACTCTGTGGGCGGAAGTACACAACTTGAATTGCTTACCAACTTCATGGATCACACAAAATGGATTGCTTCCATAAAGAGTAGAATTAGAGTCTAAATTGAAAATATACCTAAAGAATACAACTATCAAAAATATTAGTCTAAATTGAAAATATTAGGGAAGCATCCTATCATGTAATATAATTTCATCTTGTTTTCTATATTGAAAGCTGTTAAAGAAGCCGAACAACACATAACGTAGGGGCCTCAGCCTTAAAACCTAGGTGTTAAGATGAGAGAAATACATCTCTTATATGGGACATAATTTTTTTGATGGGCCGATGTAGGACAACTTTTAACAGCCACCCTCACGCTGGCCCGCATGGACATAGGCTTAGCGTGAACTACAGTGAGGCCCAGTTGAAAACCAGCTCTAGTACCATATTAAAAAGGTCTAACAACACAAAAGTAGGAGCCCCAATCTTAAAATCTAAGTGTTAAGATGAGAGAAATACATTTCTTATACAGGACATACAATTTTTCTGATAGCCGATGTGGGACAACTTCTAACTGAAGCAAAAAAGTTAACTTTTAAAAAGAAGCCATTGCACATTTCAAATAAACAATTATAAACACAATAAATCAGGAAAGTCACAAGGTCCTATATCTAGTATACAACTAAAAAATGAAATCTTAATTATAATGTACAAACACATTTCTGAATTTAAACTGAATGGATGCCCTAACAAATGATTGATCAAATAAACATAATTTAGAAAAGCTCATAACCATATTGTAGAAATAGCTCTCAAGTGATATACCACATGAGTGACCCCATCTCCAGAGTCGATGACAAGTCCAGTCAATAAACCTGTGAGAATTCAAAAATAATATTTAGACGAAATCATTTACATGCTGGAGAATGTCTATTTGCGGAGGATGT
>QLOD02168540.1:0-12229 GCA_003260245.2 Sideroxylon spinosum
TCCCATCCACTGCACACACTGCACTGGCAGTGGCTGCAGAGTGCAGGCTGCAGAGGCGCCGACCAAAAAAAAAAAAAAAAATTTTTTTTTGGGGGGCAACCGCAGGTCGGGCTCGGGCCGGGGCAGCCTGACCCTAGCCCTGACCCGGGGGAATTGGGGCGGGGCGGGGCTGTACGGCTGGCGGGCTGGGCCGGGGGCAAATTCAGGGTCGGGTCGGGTCGGTTCACGGGCCGACCCGCCCTTTCTACATCCCTAGAAACTATATCCGCTGTACTAATTTTTGCAGGCGATTCGACCAGTTTGATTGTTAGATAAAAGAAAGAGGATGTAAGGTAACCCTTTGAGAATGATACAAATTAGGAATTTAAATATAATATCTAAAAGTAGTACTGATTTAGTATTTCCTAATCTAAAGATAACACGCAATTAATGTATATACTGCTAATATATGTGACAACTGATTATTATATTTATTTACTCTAATATTAAATAATAACCAAATCTACTCTTTTTTTATATGAATTTAACGATGCCAATTAAATCAACTTAATGTCATGTCATCTGTTTGATCCATGTAGGCAAGTCATATTTAATAACTTATTTCCAAATTTTCTTAGGTCTCCATATACCTCTCTTACTCTTGACAATCTCCATACTTTTATATTGTTTAACCGATACCTCTGTTGGATGCATTCTAACATGACCGAATCATCTTAATCGATTTTCTTTCATTTTATTTTTAATCGATACTATTCCTACGTTGTCCCTAATCTCCTTATTCCTATTCCTATTTCTCCTTCTGATCCGGCACATCCATCTTAGCATTCTCATGTCCACAATTGCTTTCTTCTGAACATTATTATGCTCTACTACCGAATACTCTGATTCATATAATAACACTGGTCTTACTACCATTTTACAATACATTCCTTTCACCTTAAAGGGGACTTTTCGATCACACAAGACCCTCCAAAGCACTCCTCCATTTGGTTCACCCGGCCTGAATCTTGTGACTTACATCAGTATTAATCTCTCCATCCTGTTGTACCATATATCTAAGGTATACCATATGGCCCAACCAACTTATACCATCCTCCCCTAAGCACCTCAAAATATCAATAAGTATACCACATGGTCCAACCACTTTTCCATTCTTCATTCTTTTTAATACTTCTTTTACTTCCTACTATTGATTCTTCTATAGAACAAATGATTTAATTCTTCCCTAGAAGTGGTAAGCTATTCCAATTGTAAGTCATTACTACTTCTTTCGTTAAATAACTTGTAAAAGTAGCTTTACTAATCTTCCTTTATCTCCTCTTTCTTTCGTAATACCTTTTCATCTTCATCCTTAATGTATTCAACTTGCATTAAATCCTTGGTCCGCCTATGCTTTAGCACTACATTAAAAGGCTTGAATATCTCTCTAATATTAAATAACATTTTCACAAATAAATTTTAACTACGATTAAATCCCACATTATTCCCAACATAATGCTTAATAAATATCACGCAAAATTATGGTTTTTTTTTTTTTGGTTCTATCGCTATATAATTAAATTATGTAGCATTTACTGTCCAGTTAAAAATAATTGTGAAATTATCGTTAATGAAAACTTCGTTAGAAATAGAGTTTTTAGATACACTGAAAACTTTATTTAAAGCAGAATTTTCCTTTGGCCAAAAACCTATTTAAAATAAAGTTGTCTTTGTTGTTCTTAAAACTTTATTTCCTTCTCTATACCCTATTAACTCGTAAAAGTTACTCAAAATACTAACAGAATAAGATTTTTTATACACAATAACAAAATATATAAACCAACATTTAAAACACAACATTAACATGAATATCATATACATATACACAATAATAAAATAAGCTTTTTCATAAACGAAGAAAGTTATGAAGAATATAAACCAACTTTTAAAACATAATATTAAGATATTTCCACTACAATTAAATTATTGTGTGTACTTCATAGAAGATTACAATTAGAACGATGAATCTCCAAAACATGACGTAGAATATGCCTACTCAATCCCACAAGGAGGGTGCCTCCTATTACCGGGGGGAGGGTTCTTCTGCCTCTCCTACACCTGTGGTTGAGTCTGTGGCACTGTAGGCTGCGACTGAGATGATAGGTCATGAGGCAACTCCAAATGGGCTAGAGGTTGTATTCTTGGGTTGAAACAAACCCTAGCCCTCTTTTGATTGTACTGTCTGAGAGGAAGAGGTGTTGTGATATCCTCCTATGGTGGTAGTGATACGATGGTGGTGGTGGGAACTGATGGTATAGGCTACAAATCACATTCTCATCAGTATCTAAATCAATGAATTGGTTATCTTCAGGCTTATCTATCATTTCCTCCATACATGGCAGGTCAGCTGAATCATTGAATCCCATTTCCTATTGGTGATTAGCTAGATATCGGACCGCAACCCATTGAGCAACATCTGCAGCATTGTGGCTAAAGGCAACATCTGCAGCATTGTTGCTAAAGACATTTGGGATATTATTTTCTCCTGGGATATTATGTTTTCCTCTTGAGCTAACTGTAGGAGCCAGCTCACTTTCAGGAATTAATGATGCACATATGGGAAACTCGACCGACGGAATTTCATAGTCTAAGTACAAATCAGTAAGACCCACTTTAACTTCATGATTCCTTCCATCAATGTCCAAACTGATTCATCATCATCCAATCTAAGTCCCCGTGTACAAACAGTATTTCTAAATAAAAACGGATTACGACACGTGACTATAATGTTCACTTGACCTTATTGCACGGCCAACACAGAGCACAACTTTGTAATTGATTCTTTATAGCTCATATTTGGAAGTACCCGAATGCATTGCTTGTAGTTACGATCTTAAAACAATCCTTCAACCATTCATACAATACTTCCCCTCCAATGACAAAAAAATGACACGCAATCTTTTAGCCATGATACCTTCGTTACAAACAAAATCTCCTCACTAGTTTAATATATTACCAAAAGAAAAATATAGCTTATTACTAAATGATTTGCGCATAAGATTAATGGAGAGTGAGACACAAAAAATTTTCAATGAATACGATCAAATTATTTTCTATCTCAACTCATGTACAAAAAAATTAAGTATTTCTTCACAATTTCAGCTCATGTACATAAAAAACAACATTTATTGCTTTTGCATTAAAAATACATCTATATTTCTTTTATCTACTTTAAAAGATTTTTTAACAAAATAATAATAATAATAAAAATGCCATTTATCTCCAAGAGCTTCAAACACTAATCAAGGCTTCCCAGTAAGCTTGTAAAAACTGTCTAAACTCAATAGATCAATTTCCCGTTCTTTTAACACAAGCCTTTGTAAAAGGCCTAACGATTGATTCACACGCTACACCAAACTAGAGTTGTAGAAAAGAAAATTTTTGATATAAACTGCCATGATAATATTAAGGATCAATAAAGAAAATAAATTAAGGAATCAAAATATATATAGATACACACATATAAGATCTAATCTTGACTAATCACAAACTATTTCTGTGCATAATAAAGTTTCAAAGTGTTGCGGCTATATACTTTACTTCCATATTGAAGATTAAAAATAATTAAATAAAGAAGGAAGAGACAAAAATTCCACCCACACATAACATCTATCCCTATTCAGAAAAAACAAAAACCAAGAACATGGAAAAAAATTAACAACTAAATTACATGCATTGAAAAGACCACGGAAAAATTTAGAACATTCTTTTGGCATAATCTAGTATTAGGATAACATGAATAGTCATTTGGTAACAATTTCATGTCAATAAGAAGTGAGAAACTAGTAAAACAGAATGAAAATTGAAAATTAAAAAATGTTTGATCCTAAATTCTATTCATCTTACTTGTTAAACTAGTTAACATGTTTGTTGAACATTCAATTGAATAATCCAAAAAATAAAAAGAAAAACATAGATTAAGGGTTTCACGGGTAACACACCAAAATATTTTATAATGTATATACATTACCTATAGCAGCAAGTAGCTCAGCGGGCAAATAGGAGAAGCGTCGCACGAGAGCCGCATCGGTGGAAACCATGTCAGCAAGCGAAAAGAGCATCGCCAGTTACCACCCAAACCATAAGAGAGAGAGAAAGAGAGAGAGATTACAAAATAAGTGAATTAGAAGGTGATTTAAATTGCCAAAATGAAGAAAACTCTGTATGAAATAGAGTTTTAAGTATAAGACTGATTGGCGTTGCTTCAAAAGAAAAAAACTTATTACAAATAACATTTTTGGTGAAAATCCATATCAATTGAAAACTCAGTTCGAAATAGAGTTTTCAAATAAAGTTTTTAGTATAGTTAAAAACTCTATTTCGAACTGAGTTTTTATTAACGGCAATCCCAAAATTATTTATAACTATGCAACAGATGCCATATAAATTAATTATAGACCACTAAAACAAAAAAATATATAAATCCTAACATTGCTTGTTCTCATAAAATTATTTTTTCCAGACTTAGGAAAAAATATATATATGATGTCTGTTTGGCACGACAAAAAATAACGAAAAACGGTGAAAATATTGTTTGAAAAATTTTTTGGCATTTGGTGCGTAGATAGCAAACCACGTTTTTTAGAAATAAATAGTGAAACTTTTTGACTTTTATGTTAATCTTTTGGAGAGAGAAAATGTCAAAACGATTTTTTGTTTCCATCCGAACGGTTTTGCATCAGAATTTTTTAACTTGTATGTCAACTTGTTGCGTCGAAACGGGTTGGTACTTTCCGTCAGGATGGTATACAAAAATTTTACAAAAAATAGGTGAAATGGATGTCATTCAATAGTTTAGGAGTTCGCGTTGATATCCTAAAAAATTTTTTCCTATTCGATTAACAAAATTCGAGTTACGTAATTTTTTTTAAAGATATTAAACTTTTTTTTGAAGTTGAGAGGGTAAGAAAGTGTAAAAGTTTAACAGAAAATTTTAGAGATTTTTAGTGATTTTTAGTAAATTTCACCATGCCAAAAAGACCCATAATAAAGAAAAACTTTATTATGTTAGCTATAATTTTCAATTTCTAATATTAAAAAAAATATATAATAGTAATAATAAGAGACAAAAAAATTAAATTAATAAATATATCTAAAAATAATAGTAACTTGATAAAAAAAAAAATCAAATGAAGCATTAACAATTAAAAAAATTACACAATAGAAAATATAAAAATTAAACAAAATAGATGAATCAAATTATTTGGTGTATAAAGGGGTTGGTTGGAGCCCTAACCAATTTTAAAAAACTCCTAAAAAATTTGAAAGTTCTAACTTTTTCGAACTCTGAAAAATTCCAATATTTTGAAAAAATTTGTTAAAATTTGTTGGAATAAAATATTATAGTGCATTCTAACGTATTTTTCCAAATTTTTAAAAAAGTTGAACTGACATTTATATCAAAAAGTTTCACAAAATTCTAAAAATTTTTAAAATTCTCTGCTAAAATTTTGTCGTGTATAATTTTGGATTATTTGTAATAACTTCATATCAAATGAATCATAAACATTCAACCATCATTTCAAAACAACTTTTAAACTCCAAATTCCAAAAAATACCACCTTTGGTCTTCTTCTTCATTTTTTTCATTTTTTTTTTCTCACATTCCAAACGGCACCAAAGTTACAGTTATAGTCTAGTTGTGCAATATCATTTTCTAATATTTACTTGACTCTAATTCTTGGTTTTTTTTTTTTTCCTGTTAATTATATATAAGTTTTCTCCTTTTGCGTCTTTATCGAATGAGGGTTAAAATAACATTTTCACTTGATGTAAAAAGAGATGTTTGTCAATATATCATCATTGAGTAAGACAAAACATTTTTGAATTTACAAGAATAGGACCTTGAATCCACAATCACCGAGGAAAGAAGGCTGTGTTCTGACTTTGCTAATTGGAAGAATGTATTGCATTAATAAAAACTTGTTACGAATGTCTTTTTCATAATGTGAAATCAAAACCTATTTTTTAATTTTTAAATAGAACTTTTCTAATTAAATTATGAAAAAAAATATAATCTTAATTACATATAGATTACAATATGGCATTGGCCGTAAAATTAATTAAAAGAAACTCCTAAACTTCAAAATTACTGCAGTTCAGTTTTTTGATTTTTCTAATTTCTCTTAGATTTATAGTATTCTTATTTTGCTTAGGAATCATTATGCCATTTCATGATGCTCTTTTAGTGATATTTTTGTAGTGACTGGCTATGTCTACAAAATCGAAAACTTTATTATCCTACAAATTTTTAGTTTATTTTTGAGATCATCCTTATTTATTTTGTAATAACTTATATCTATTTCATCTCACTGTTCGATGGAATAGAAGATAAATGAAGAGGATAGAAAAAAATTATCTTCTATATTTGGTCTAATAAATAAAAAGAGGGAACAAAATGAAAAAAAAAAAAAACAGAAAAAAAAAAAAAAATATCATGAAATGGCTAAGCCCTCTCAAGAACTTGCTCAAGAATAAGAGGAAAAAAAAACCCTCTTGTAAGGGCTACAGAATAAATAATAGAGATTTCATCGGCACTGTACTTCAAAAATAAAAAATTTTGGAGAATTGAAATTTTTCAGAAGTATATACAACTGCGAAGTCAAATTTTCACAAGTGCAGGGTGAAAATTTCTTCTCATCATTTTTTCCCTTTTTTTTTTAAACAAAATCAAACAATATTAACTATTTATTTTATTCATAATGTCCCCCCCCCCCCCCAAAAAACATTTCTCTTCGTCCCAAATCAAGCAAAGTTTTTAAAGTTATATCCAACAATACAACCGCGTATTAAATGAATTAAGCGTAAGTTAGTGAGGGTTTTTGCAGCATTCAAGTTTACTAGGTTAGAATTGGAGGCACACCCCATAGTGGAGAATGGGAGGGTGAAAGAAAAGCAAAATTATATATTAGGAGAGAGAAAATTATCAGAACTAGATTAATTATATCAATGAATATATTTCTTGTAATTTATTTGTTCAAATGAGATCTCTTAACAAGATCTTAATATTTATTTGGGATGTTTCTTTTTACCTAAAAAGGAAATCTAATTATTATTACGTTATATATTATATTCACTAATTTTTTAGTCGGTGTTTTTTTTTTTTTTTGTTGGTTAAGAGTAATTTGGATTAATAAGAGAAAATTTTTACATTATCTTTGGGGTATTTCAGATACTAATTACAAAATGAGACTTCCCAACTATTACAGAATCTAGTATTTATATCAAAATTTTTAATGACAGGTAACTAAGAAACCTTAATTTAAATCTCACATTGGATACACTTGACAATGGAGGAAAATGGAGAAGGGTGTCATTTGAATGTTCTTACCTTTCACTCAAGTCAGAGGTGATATACCATAGCTGCCCATACGAGTTTACAAATGGTGTTACCAAAACTTCCTCACTAAACTTACCCATAGCCCATGTGACTTTCTAGTGCCATATTTGGTTAGCCTTTTTGATAAAGCATCTTTGCTAGTTGGTGATTTTTTTATTATGATATCTAATAAATTTAATTTAGGAAAGAAAAACACTTTGTTTTTTGTGCCTTAAAATAAAAAAAAATTAGCCTTTTTTAGAAATTCATTTTTTTTAACTTGTTGTTAATTTGGCATATTCACCTTTTATAGTTTAAAAAAATTAAAATATAAAAGTTATTTAAAAAAAATCAAAAAATTAGTACACTGAAGCAAAATTTCTCGTCACTCGCACAAAATGAAGCACAGATATAATTTTTAAAACTACGAAATTACATAATTTTTTTTAAAATAATTAATGTAATACACCCTAAGATTCATGCCTCACTGACCTACAATTGGTATGTTTTCCTGGGTAAAACGTTTATCAAGGACTCATTTAGTAACATTGTCATTTTTTGTTTCTATTTATCTATTTATGTTATCTATTTTTTATTCTCTGTTATCATTTTTTTCCTGAGACAGAAACTAAAACTGCATTTGGAAATTTAATATTGTTTATAATTATTAATTTTTATTTTCATAAAATATTTAATTTTCTTAGTTTCTAAAAATTTAATAGAATTTAAAAAATATATTTTATATTAATTCATTATATTATTTATTTAAAATAATTGAATAAAATATAATTATTATATCATTTAATCCAATAAATATAAAATATATTAATTATGATTTCATTATATTATTTGCTAAAATAGATTTCATAATAATTCAATAAATATATTTAATATTAGTTAAAAATAATTAAATTAAATTAATTACTAAATTAAATTAAATTAATTAATTAATTTAATTCTGATATCTATATAATAAATCACAATATTAGATTTGAGATTTGTATACGTGTTACGTCGTGGATCGGCCGAGGAAAGGTTAGATTCCAAACTGAAAACCAAGGGAAGGGGTGTATTGTTAGGGGGAGGTGTTATTTTTAGGCTTTTTATTTAGTTTTTATTTTTTTGGTTCTTTCTTGAGGCAAAAAAGAACGTTAGGTAAAAGAAGAGTTACAACTATTTATATAATAAAACACAACTATGATTTGACATTTATCTTAATAAAGCTCCTTTTTAAAATTTTATCACATCATCAACAAAAAGAATAGTGTAGGGAAGGTTAAAAAGATTTACATATGGTGTTCATTGATTTAGAGAAGGCATATAACCGGGTTTCTAGGAAGACTCTATGAAAAGTATTGAAAAATAAGTAAGTGTGTATCACATATATTGAGGTGATAAAGGACATGTATGATAGAGCCGTGACATCTATACGGACGATTGGCGGAGAGACTAAGAAGCTTCCCATCACGATTGGTCACACTAAGGCTCAACTTGAAGCCCGTACTTATTTGCCCTAGTTATAGATGAGATTACAAGATATATTCAGGATAAGGTATCGTGGTGCATGCTATTTGTAGATGACATTATTTTAGTCGATGAGATGAGAGAATGAGTGAATGCTAAGATAGAATTGTGACTGAAAACGTTAGAGACAAAAAGATCTAGGATAAGTCGATACAAAACAGAATATATGGAATGTAAGTTTAGCCAAAGTAGGATAACTGGTGGCATAAAAATAAGTTTGGGCACACAAAAGATTGTGGAGAAAGAAAGCTTTAGGTACCTTAGATTTATAATGCAACAGGATGGAGGGATTAATACTGATATAAGTCATAGGATTCAGGCTGGGTGGACAAATGGGGGAGTATTTCGGGGGTCTTGTGTGATTGAAAAGTCCCCTCAAGGTTAAAAGAAGATATTATAAGGTGGCAGTAAGACCACCTTTGTTATATGAATCAGAGTGTTGGGTAGTAAAATATGACTATGTTAAGAAGATGACAGTTGTAGAGATAAAAATGCTACGATGGATGTGCGAGATCACAAGGGGATCTAGGAGTAAATTAGGGGCAAAGTAGGAATAGCACCGATTGAAGATAAAATGAGAGAAAATCATTTAAGATGGTTCGACCATATTAGAAGGCGTCCAATGGAGGCATCGGTTAAAAGGTGTGAAAGCATGGATATTGCCAGGAGTAAGTGAAGGAGACCTAAGAGAAGTTGGAAAAAAATTATTTAACATGACATTTCCTCTATGGATCTAACGGAGGATATGGCCCTAAATAGATTTGATTAGTATTGACAAATCCATATAACTGATCCCATCTCATGAGAAATATAATTTGTATGTAAATAATTCAAATTTAAATTTATAGAACAAACTTACATAAAAAAATATAAAAATTAGTCTACGAAAATAAAAATCACTAATCAAAATAGATTAAGGAATAAACTTTTATTATTTATTATAAATATTATTACATTTTAAAAATATTAATTAAAAATCTTTTTTATAAAAGATATTCAAAAAAAAATGGGAAGAGTGAGACAAAAAGAAAAATAATCCTGGTCATTTAACAATTCAACAGTTGAAAATATTTCAAATTCAAAATTTTATACTTCATTATTATATAAATAACAGAGTATAAAAGTGTATATTATATTTTTTAAAATATTAATTAAAATCTTTTGTATAAGAAAATTAAATAAAAGGAAAAATAATCCTAACCATTTAGCAAATCCAACATTTGAAAATATCATAAATTCAAAATTTTAAATTTCCTTATATATAAATGAGATATAATGTTATTTAAAATTTAAGTTTTAAGCACATTAAAATCAAAATTTTAATTTTAACTTTAATTTTTAATAAAATTTTTAAAAAATTAAAATTTAAATATATTCTTTAAATAAAAAAATTAGTTAACATTGCTTAATTTTTATAATTTTACAAAATACAATATGTATTTATATATATTTGATTTTTAAATTTTAAAATTTGAAAAACAGTTCTGTTGATGATGTAACAAAATTTTAGTAATTATTAGAATAAATGTTAAATCATAGTTGTAACTCTTCTTTTATCTAATATCTTTTTTGGCCTGGGGAAAGGACCAAAAAAATAAAAAGCCTACAATGACACCTCCCCAGCAACACACCCCCTTCTTTCGGCCGGGGAATCCATCGCCGATCCACTGCGTAAAACGGATATAAATATTAAATCAATCATTGTGATTTGTTATATATATATAATATAAATACGTATCGAAAGAAGGAATTATATGTCCAGATTTAACTCACCTTCACGCTTAATAAAATGTTGTTAGAGAGATATACTGAAAATTATTTTTACCTAAAATTATAGAAATATAATTTCATACGTAAATAATTCAAATTTAAATTTATAAAGTAAACCTACATGAAAAATTATAAAACTAACTGATAAACGTAAAAATCACTATTTAAAATATACTAATATAGTGACAGAAAGACAACTAAAGTGGAAAGAAAAATAACAATAACTTCGACTATTGAGCAAATTCAACGATTAAAAATAACCTAAATTCAAAATTTAAAAATTTAAGTATTAAATTCATTAAAATTGAAATTGTAAGTTAAAAAATAAAAAAAAATTCTCAAACGGCACAAATATATAATTTGGTATAAAAGTAAGTGTTTAAAGTTAAAAAAATTCAAAAAATTCAAAAAAAAAAAAACTTTAAAAGTTTTCACTTTTTTGGTACAAATATCAGGCCAACTTTTAAAAAATTTTAACAACATTCGTTGGAGCATAACAAAATTTTAGTTGAGAATTTGAAAACTTTTAGGATTTTATAACTTTTGGGATTCTGTAAAACTTTTGATACAAAAGTCGTTGGAAATAAAAATAAACATATTAAAAAAATAATCCTGGTAATTGAACAAATTTAACGATTAAAAATATTTCAAATTCAAAATTTTTAACAAATTCAAAGAATGTGAAAGTGTATTTATTTAAATTTAAGTAATAACCATGTTAAAATTGAAATTTTAAGTGAAAAAAAATTCTAAAAATATATAAAAATATAATTTGATATTTAAAAAAAAGACGTTTAAAGCTTAAAAATCTTAAAAATTTTCAAAAGTTTTTATATTTATTAAAAAATCTACCAAAAGACTAATATTTGAACAAAGAAATTTATAAAACTCCAAAAGTTTTCAAAATTCTCAATTAAAATTTTATTATGTATCACTTTTATAAATCAAATAGAAACGTTCAATTATCATTTCAAAATGATTTATTTTCGTTTAACTTTTAATTTTTGTAACGTTCAAAATTTTAACATTTCAAAATTTTAAAATTTTTGGACATGGTGAGACAAAAGCACTTCTTCCTCGTTCCTCTCCCAACATCTCTCTATCTTACACGTCCACACATAAACAATCTCCCCCCCTCCCCAATCCCTCTCTCTCTCTCTCTTACACATTGATAGGTCCCAGTCAAAGCTGATTAGCAATAGCAAGAAATTTATATTCTCTTTGGGTGAGAACTGTACCACAAGTGTAATTGGATAAGATGCTTCCGCTTTTATTCATCATAACTACAGGATATATACAGGCATAAAGCCTAACAACCTACGGATTACAATGCTGAAATGAAGGACACGTTCTACCAAGGCTAATAATAAACTATTCGAAAAGGTGACCACGTCTTCTGTATGCTTCCCTTGACTTGCATGACTTGCACTCAACGCACGTACTTAGGATTCTTCCTTATTGTTTGGAGCAAAAGGTGTGTTGTCCGGACACCCTAATCGGTCCACACCACCCGGCCCCACGAGCATCGTGTGAGAGGTAAATCAGGAAGTCAGCGGCCCCACCAAGGGGGTAGGCATT
>QLOD02168615.1:0-36136 GCA_003260245.2 Sideroxylon spinosum
TATATAAACAAATTATTTGGATTCGGTAATATTCATAGACTGATTCAAAATTCAAATTGTTTGAAAATATTTTAAATCTTGTTAAGTTACTTATATTACCATAGGTAATATAAGAAATAAACAAAAAAATATTGATAATTTCCAATCTCAGATTCTTTAAATTTGAAAAAAATTTCAATTTACATTCTACTAATTCAATACATTCTCAAAATGAAGAGCAACTCACCAAATAAATAAAGTAGGAGAACTGATCTACCCAAATGACCACCAATTTCAAAATCAAAATTCAAAGTCAAAATCCAACTTTTAAGTTCTTCGAAGCAAACATTGATATATAGCCTCCCAAATCATTCAATATTGAAGCAATGACGATGCTCAACTCATTCAACAGAGCATTCAAAGCTAACGTTGAACATATATTGGTATCGTGAATCAGCCCTGTGTATGTGTGTGTATATATATAAAGGTTGGAGCTCCGGGACACTCACATTTGTGGACTGTTGGAGACAGAGGTGATAGAGGAGAGGCGTAGGAGTACGCCTGGCGATGGAGGTGACCTCGTAGCATTTGACCGTTGGAGAGAAGCGAAGGGAGGAGAAGAGAGGTTCTGCGTGAAATGAGAGTGGAGACTGACAAAGCTGGTGATATATACAGGGTGTCATTGATGGCAGTGACGACACTCACCTGATTTTTAGAAATTATGGGAAATCGACCTATTTTTGTAAATTAATATTAATATTAATATTAATATTAATGTAAAAAACGGGAATTTGAGCTTGTGTTCTGTCATTTTTCATTTCATTTTGAATTTTATGTTAATTTGATTCATTTTGAAATTCTCGATCTTTGCCCTCTCATTCTTTTCTTTTTCATCTTTTCATCTTTTATATGTATACACATGTATATATATTAGAGTAAAATAATTAAAAAATTTAATTTTATTCTACCTAATTTTTTATTTTTAAATATTTTAAAATTTTTTATGTTTAAAAGAATAAAGGGTCTGACAGATCATTTGGATTTAGATGAATTGGGTCATATATTTAATTGGGCAGATTTAATCTAATATTATTGGATCTGGTCTAAGTCGAATTTGGACCAAATCCACCCCATTGATAGGCCTAGTTAATATCTCAACTTGTGTTGTGAATGTACATAGTCATATGAACTAAGCACATGGGGGATACCAAGGTTGTCTTGATTATCTTGGTGTAGTGCATCTTTATTTGTATGATTGCCTATAAAATGTGTTATAAGTAAGCAATAAGAAGAGAGAGATTAAAAAAAAAGAGAGAGAATTGTGATAAGAAAAGAGAGGTATTAAGTGTGAGTTGAATGAGATTGAGTCTCATTCGTATCCAAAATGGAACCCGAACATGCCTACATGGGCCAATTAAAGTTTGCAGAGTGAGTCCACATGTTAGACGTGCGAAGTGAAGTCATGTACATTAGAATAGGATATAATTCAATTATGTGAAATATAACACAAGGACTAGCCTAGTCCAAGTAGTTGAACTCCTCGACTCAACTAGTAGTTAGGAGGTTGGTTGTCAGGCCCTAAATTTTATACTCCAGGAATGTAAGTGAGAACTTATGAATACATATGCACTCACCACAAACACCTATATTAATCAGAGTCACATGCACAATTAGAGCAGAAACATAAAAATATAATTGAAATGCAACAAACTAAGTCCTTAGTCTCAGCCAGACAACATGATCCACAATAAATATATTAGATATAACTCGACCCAATACAACCTCATCACATCAACATTATATAAAATTCATACAACAACCAGTCCTTAGAAGACACAAAACAATAACACATGTATAATGTAACAATCTCACACTTGAGGCATAAAAAAAGTACATCAATATACCAAAAGAAAGCAAAAGAAATTGGAAAACATATACCAAAAAAAAAAAAAAAAAAAACTAATTCTTCTGACTAATTGGTCTAGCAGGTAGCTACGCCTCAAAACCTACACATAAATAATAGGGGAGTGAGTACTAAACTAAGTGTACTCACTACAACATATAAACGTACATATCATGTATACATGGTTATGCATATCAATCATCCAACATAATCATACAATAGTTTAATTAAAACATTAAACTAAACATGATTGCAACTTAACATCTACATATCATAATTTAATAAAAGTTAAACTAATCTACTATCTCATCTGATCCATCATATAATCATCACAAGTGTATATGTATAAAATTTGTGGGGTTTAAGTACACATAGGTGAAATAAATCTTAAAAATTAAGTATAATAAGACTTTGTTTGTTTCAATATAATTTTTTTTAAAAACATTTTCCATATTTTTTGTTGTTTGGTGAGACAAAATTAGGTAAAATATTTTTCATGCAAAACTTTTTCTATCAAAATCTGAAAAATTATTGTCATTAACAAAATTGGTAAGTCATTCCTTATTGTAGTGAAAAGATTTAACAATAGAATAGAAATGGGCTCTGTCATGTATATTATAAAGCCTCAACCAAATTGTCTACTCAGGAAAATATAGCATACGTCGACTCCATGATTCATATACAACATATAAAGATATTAGGAGAATGAAACAGGTCGAGCCAAAGATGGCCCGAGGTAAATCATGAAAGAAATCCCATAAAAGTACAGATCCCAGGGAAGAATGGTTCAAAGGGTTGAGATTTGTGTTGCAATGAAGCCTAATTAAATAACAAAATTTTCAATCTTTTATCGAACAACAAAAAAAAAGGATAAAAATTACATTTTACCCAAAAACTTTTTACTTAGTAAAATATTTTTTAATGTAAAATGTTTTACATTGAAATAAATGGAGCCTCAAGTATAAGATATGTCACATGTTCCGGAAACTTAAATGCTTTATATTTAGTGGGAAAAAAAAGCCCTGCAAATTGAAGAAAAAACAAATAAATAGAATGTTGAAAGATTACATAGTTTCTGTTCCTTTTTTTTTCTCCTTCTTTATTCATTTTTTTTTTCTTTCACTGTATTTATTCCAATAAATAGAGGATAAACACCAATTTTGTTCTCTCTCTCTCTCTCTGTGAAGTCATGTAAATATTTATTTTTGTTTTCCGATCACTTGAGAATATATTAGTATAAATGCAAGCATTATGTATAGTCATGCTTCCAAATGCAAAGAAAATATCTGCCAATAGCTAGTTTCGCATACCTCTGTTGTTCCCGTGTTTCCCCCATAATACATATCCCCCCACTTTTCTCTGTTTGTAGTTGCTCAACACTGCATAAGAGCAGTACATTCATTACACGCATTCCAGAAAGTTCTAAATAAAAATGATAGCCAAACTATGGACGTAATATTCAATGACCAAATTTAATAAAATTTAAAGTTGAAGACTGAGGCATTTTAAATTTTTTGGGTTCAGTTTATATTTTTGGACCTTATAGTAATTCTTAATGTACTTATTGTGAATGAACTGCTTTGGGTTGAGTTGGGTGTAAAACCGGACTGCTAGGGCCTAGGGCACTGTGTTTTACTTTTTATTTTTCTCTTTGGCTGATCAAACAAACTATTAAAAGATCATTTGATATAAGGTGAAAATTTTGAAGGTAAAAAATTAATGAAATAATTGTTATTTCGCTAATAATTAATGGGATAACAAGTTTATGATATTTATGTCTGAATTAAAAGAGTAAATATTATCTAGTAATAATTATATCATATTTGAAATACTATAAATTTTAGACGTGTAAAAGTTAATTATATTTGGAATGAGAGTAAATTGACCAGGGGATACAAATTAATATTTAATCTTTGTAAAATATTATGATAAAATAAAATATTATAATAATTGTTATTTTAATAATAATTCATTTTAATAAAATATGTATTATTGAATATAATTTAAAAAATATTTATTATGAATAAATAATTTTATCATAGATTAATATTTCAATAGTAATTAATTTTATTGATGAATTATTATTTGATAAAAATTATTTTTATGTTGATAAAATTAATTTAATAAAACAAATAACTATAATTTATTTAAAAAAATTATTTATTTTAGCAAATTATATTAATACAATGTATAATCTAGTAAATTATTATCTAAAACCAAACCAAATCAAACAAAACATTTTCCCATAGGTGGGGTCGACTATATGGATTTAACAACGCCAATCAAATTCTAATAAATTATTATCTACGAGAAATATTTTAATTTAATATAATATTTAAATAAAAGAAATTAGTTTAATAAGTAATTATTTTTTATTAAACAGTATTTTTAATTTGAGAAAATAAACATAAATTAATATTTCAATAGTAATTTACTAAAATAAAATAAAATATTTTAATAATGCATTTTTATTTATTAAATATTATTTTAATAAAATAGTTTAATAATTAATTAATTTTAGTTTGATTAAATAAATTATTATTTTATAATATTTATTATAATTATTTATAGGAGAATGTTGCCTAAGATTTTTATAAGGGTATAAATAAATATTTTATGGAGTTAATTAGAAAAAGTTAAAATTTTTACATTGTCCCCCATTCCCCCTAAGTAACAATTTAGCCCATGTGAGGGTAATTCGTTACCTCCTTATCCAAACTAATGTAATAAAAAATAAAAATAACCTCAGTAAAAAAACTCTCATTTACCACAAAACAAACATGTCTTAAAGGGAGAGACCCCATTGGTTTGTGTTGAGTGTGGCTTTGATGGAAGTAAAAGAAGAGAGAGGGAGAAAAGGAGAAGCTAAAGAAAGGAGGAAGTGGAATGAGAGGGAGAGACACACACATAGGTTCTTAAGAAATTGTTCAAGCTTAAAAATAATTTAAAAGGAAAAGGAAGGGATGAGCAATAAATAATTAATGCCCGTTTGGTAGCAATTACGTTTATTTTATTTTTTTTATGTTTATGGATTTTTAAAAATTAATAACTAAAACTGTTTGTTAAACTTATTTTTCTTCTTTCGTTTCAAAAAAAAAAAAAAAAAAAAAAAAAAAAAAAAAAAAAGCTAAAAGCTTGATCAAAAAATATAAACAAAAAAAATAAAAATAAAAAGTGTTTTGACTCTTGTTTTTTTTTCTATTACAAATATTTTATCAATTTTATCACTTTATCCATTTTTTGTATCATAATAAAATAAAATTATTTTTAATAAATAATATAATTAAATTAAAATGAAATATATTCCATTAAATTGTTTTAAATAAATAGATAATTAAATTATATTTAATATATTCTATTTTTATTGAATTAAATTATTCTTAATAAATATTAATTCAATTAATATTTAAAAAACCTAATAAAATTATAAAATTTATCAAAATAAAAAATTATTGTAAACAAAATTATATTTCCAAACGCAGTTAAGTAAAAAAGCAAAAAAACGACAACACGACACAAAACTAAAAAACATAAACAGTTAAATATATATGAATAAATAAAATTGTGTTACTAAACGGCCCTTGACTAAACAAGTGCAGCACGTGATGAGCAAAAAGATTAGATGTACATCAAACTTACATTATCTACTCTGAACCCCACCGGGTTTGTATAATTTAAACAAATACTGCAAAAAATATTACAAGAATAGACACAACATTTGTAAAATAAATATTTTATGGCTAGAAATATTCGTAAAGGAAGTTGGTATAATTCTAACGTTGGATGTTGATGAAAATGAAATGTTGACTAAATTTCTGTTTAATCTAAAAATATCTAAAAACAAAACATGTTTACTTCTCTAATCAATATTTTACTAATTAAAAACTACGAAAGAGTCTTACAAAGTTTAAATAGAAAAAAAATCTTAACAAAATATAACTAAAATTATAAAACAAGATACTGCAAAATAAGGAAACAAAACAATTACTAACTCTATAAAATTTCTTATTTCAGTACTAAGTTAAATAAACTATTAAAAAAGATAGAAGCGTAAATAAATATTTTAAACTGATTCTAAATAAAATAAAATTGACATCTAAATATGATTTTTTGACGTGTGGCTGAGCCAAGTAGCTAGGAAACTTTTTAAATAAAATATTATTATAATTTTTGCTTTTAATGGAACAAGTTAATTACAAAAATTAATTAAGGGGACATGGAATGATAGAAATGGCGGAATAAAGGTTTGCTTATTAAGAAATAGGAAGTGCATGGTACAAATTAATATTAGACTGGACAATCAATAATTATTAAATATATTTAATTAATTGAGAGGGAAAAAAATCGTTCAATAGAGTAGTTTAAAGAATTATTAGTACCTGAATGAGCAGATGCAAGACATAAGGTTCTATTCATTTAGGTGGAACAAATAGGGTATGTGAGCAATCTTGTGCCATTCATCTCCATTGTCCCTTTGCAAACGAGGTTCCAAGAGTGGACATTTCCACATACTTAGCCACTGAAGGGAGGGGGGAAGCCCATCTACTGGCAAGGACTCGAGTTTAGAGCAACTTGTAATGTCCAAGTGTCGGAGAGAGACAAGGAGGTGAAGGCTCCCCAGAGTTTTGAGATTTGGGAGATCAGCAATGGTGAGTGACTTTAGAGTGGAGGGCAACAGCGGAAGTGACTGAATTTCTGAACAACAACTTTCAATCTGCAAATATTGAAGAGATGGGAGAGCGGACATTTGTTTTGGCAGGGTCTTGAGTTTTCTGCAACCACTGATTGTAAATGAGCGTAAATTGGAAGGCAGACACCCTTCTGGAAAAGACTCAATTTCTGGACAGCCCACTATCTCTAACTCGGAAAGAGATGGGAGGAGTGTATGCATTCGTTCTGGCAGCAACCTCAGTTTCCAGCAACTCCATATTTGTAACTTGGTCAGATTGGGAGCTCCTACTACCATATTAGAGCAGCCACTAAAACTCAGACTGTGGAGCGAACTCCCATGATCCTCCTCTGGAATAACGGAAAGGGTTTCAATGTTTATAAATTGGTACAATTCTACACTTCGAAGCTTGGAAGAGATTCCCAACACAGGAAATGGTAAAAGCTTTGGGCAACCATGAATCACAAGTTCCAACAATGATGGAATATGAGCGGGTAAGGATCCCGTTAGCACGGGGCAATCCTGTATAACAAGGATTTCAAGTTGAGAGAAGAAATCTTCAGCCCCTGAAATCGGAGACCATTCCTCCAAGTGCTTCATTTTTCTAAGGCATAGTTTCTTCAAGGATTGAAAGGGTTGCTTGACCAAAGAATTAACATTCTCGCCACCGCCGTAAAATTCCAGACCCACCTCTGTTATACTTTCCATGTTTTCAATGGTAAGTTCTCTCAAAGAGGGCAATTGACCAAGGGGTGGCAGCATAATGCAGTGCCGGCAATTCTCAAGACGCAAACAAACTATATTAGAGAACGACTGATCTCCCAACCAATCGGGAAAAGTTGTTCCTCCGTAGTTTCGTATCACCAGCTTTTCCAAATTTTTGTGTGGCTCCAAATTCTCCAGTACACCTTTTTCATGCTGTGAATCATCGTGTTCTTCATCACCCCATTCCAACTTTAACTCTCGCAACAGCTTTCTCTCCTTCAATTTAGCTGCCAGTGCATCCTCCTTACTCATTACATTATCCAAATTTGATACGGAGAGTTCCCCCTCAAGATGATCAAACGCTTGCAATCCGTTAATACCCAGCCCGCCTTGCATTCCCACCACAAAACAGGTTAAATGTTGGAGATTGCCTAGGCGAGTAATTTGCCTTGGCATCTCCACCAGACGAGTGCCGGAATTATAAAGATGGCGCAAACATTTTAGTTTTCCAATGTTTGCTGGCAGTTTGACAAGGCTACCACATTGTTCCAATGACAACGTTTGCAAATTATACAAGTTGCAAACGGATTCAGGCAACTCCACAATTGTGGAGTAAGAAAGATCTAAATAACGTAAATGTATCATATTGTCAATCCATTTAGAAAATTCTGAGGTGTTAGAAAATGGAAAAATCAGTACTCGCAAACAACTCATAGTTGGGAACATGCCCTTCCATGTCTTCCTATTCTCGGAATCCCAAGCCCAAAAACTAGGATTTAATACTATGAATGTTCTTAAACACTTAATCCTATTACATGCCTTCAATATGTCAATTTCATTATCTGTATCCTTGTCACAGGAAATGTGACGTACTTTTTCTGAAATATCATCTAGCTTCATATCCTTTAAGTTTAGAGAAATTTGTCCTGCTACACACTGAGCCAGATCATGGATTAGGTCATGCATCACAAAACGAGATTCAATTTCACTTGATTGTTGAAAAAAAGATCTAGATACCAGTTCTTGAAATATCTCATCACCTGATTTTTCCATTGTTTTGTTACCCTTCGGTTGTTGCACAAAATTCTGAGCTATCCAAATCTGGACTATCATCCCTCTTCTAAACTTATAATCTTTGGGAAATACCGAGCAATAAGTAAAGCATTGCTTTGACTGTGAAGAGAGATGATCATAACTTAATCTTAGGGCTGGAAGAATCTTATTCTTATCTTCTTGTAAGTTCCAAACTTCACTTTCCAATATATTATTCCATTCCTCAACATCAAATTTGGAACGCAACAAACCACCAAGGGTTTTTGCAGCTAAAGGTAAACCTTTGCACTTTTTCACAATTTTTTTACCAATCTCTTCAAGGATCGGATAATCATTGAAATCTCCATTTCTGAATGCAATTTTAGCGAATAAAGACCAACAATGTTCATCTGATAGTTGTCGTAATTTGTGAGCAGGAGTAGTCCCCACAATAGCCGCAACACTATGATTTCTGGTGGTTACTATAATTTTGCTTCCACGTGCTCCACTTGTTAAAGGTCTCCTCAAAATGTCCCAGCAATCATAATTGTCATTCCAGATATCATCCAAAACAATTAAAACTTTTTTTTCATTTAACTTGTCTTTCAGGTTAACTTGAAGCCGATCTAGATCAGCGGTACTACAAGTACTTTCAGTGACTTTCTCAAGAATTGATTTTGTAACCCTTGCAATATCAAATTCATCAGACACATATTCCCATGCTTTCATTTCAAAATGCTTGTTCACTTTGCTATCATTGTATACAAGCTGAGCAAGGGTAGTCTTGCCCACTCCACCCATCCCCACTATAGGAATTACACCGATTGCTGTATCACTTGTCTCATCTGAAAGCAAGAGTTTTATGATCTGTTCCTTATCATTTTCCCTTCCAAACACACTAGATTCATCCATCAAAGATGTTGATGGTATATATCCAGACCAATTCCTTCTAGCAACTTCTCTCAAACCAAGGACATCCTTTTCTTTAACAAAATCATCTAACGTATCAATTAGCTCTTCTAACTTGGACTTTATCTCTAGATCGCAGAAATTTGCAGGGGTCCAGGTGGGATCTCCAACCTATAGGGACAAATTTCAGATTTATAATTAATGGGGGTAAAATTATATTTTTAAGGATAGTTGGAGCAAAAGTAAAAATTCGCTAAAGTGAAATATGAAAAAAAAAAAAAAAAAAAAAAGGGTAGATTGAATAAGAAAAAAATAATAAAATCAATAGAAAATTAGAGTTAATTTTCCAAATCGATGGGAGACAGTTGCTCGCCTGGGTATTGTTTGGGTCTGCCCATGCGTACCTGGTTACTGGGGTCTTTTTTGTACTCTGCTTCCACCTTGCAACGCAAAACTTGGTAGTTGATCTTATCCAGTAAATCATCCGCTTGATAGACAACATGCTTGAGCTCGTCCAGCCAATCCTTCACTGCTTGTCTTGTGAATTGTTTGTTCTCTGCATCATCGAGTACTGCTTGAAGCACAAGCAATTTTGGCTTTAGCTTCTTCAGGATTCCAAGGTGTCGTCTGCCCCCGTCATTTTTCAGTCCTTGCAAGAAATTCAAGACCTCACGAGAAGCCAAACGATCTAGCATCACATCAAAGAACCCAGAGAGAAATCCGCCCAAAATGAACTCAGCCATATTTGCAAGTAAAGAAAAAAGGAAGTGCAAGAAACTTCAGAGAGGATTGGGCTTTTCCTTTGCGAAAGATTCTGCAACCTTAGGGACGAAGTCAAAGATACAAAATTGCATTATCAGATAAAGTTTTAAAAACAAAGCCTTAAAGCAATCAGTGGCTACTAGTTCCTTGGAGTGAAGTCACATCATCTGAAAGTCAACCCCGCGGGGAAAATATCGAGTGAATGAATTAAAAGCTTAATTTAGTTCCATGAATAACTTAAATTGTGCCAAACAAAGCAAGCTGTAAAAAAGGTAGGTTTTTAAATTCCAAATTCAAGTTCAGTACAAATTGTGGTGAAAGTAAAGGCGCTTGGGGTCGGTTTGGTTACATAAAAGTTGGTTTTTTATTTTTTGTAATTTTTTTTTTATCAAAATTTGATTTTTTTTATAAAATTATAATTTTTAGGCGTGTTAATCACATTCGTAAAAGAAAAAAAATCAACATTTGCTTAAATAAAAGATCTTTTTTATTTAAAATAAAAGCTATCCGATAGGATAAAAAAAAATGAAAAAGTTAATTTTTTTTTTCTAGATTTTTCCAAGATGGATATAAAATTTTCAATTTATTTTCTTACGAATGCGTCTAACAATGCTTAAAAGTTACAACTTTTAAAAATTACATTTTGTTAGAAAAAAAACCATATAAAACAAGAAAAAAAACGTTAAAGAAAAAAAGCAAAATGTTTTGCCTTTTTTTTTTTAATCCAAACAAAGGCTTAGAATCTTTTGAAATGCACAAAAGAGTTTTGGAACAATAATGAGTGAGTTCTTATTATTTACATATATAATTAGGGCCGGTTTAGAGGTAATTTGGAGAAAGTTATCGTTTTGGACTCCCTAATTTTATCTAATTTTTAGGATCTCAATTTTATATGCATATATATTAGGTTTATATATATAATTTTTGTAAAAAAATCTAGTAAAAATTAAGATCCCAATTTTAATTGTAACCTAAAGCCCAAAAAAAAAAAAAAAAATTCAAGGTCAAATATAATATTATGAAAAGTTATGGGTTTATTGCGTTATAACTCTTTCTAAATCTTAATCTTGGAGCACCGAGACATTAGAAAATCATGCTTATATTTTCTTTTTCTTTTGCCGTCGACTTCAGTAGATTATTATCTGTTTGATAACTTATAATTAATAACAAATATTTTGCTAAGTTTTATACGTGAATTATAGAGATCTCAATCTGAAAAGTTGACTTTGGACCCCAAAACTTAGATTCGGCCCTGTATATAATATTTGTCATCTGGTATTGAAAAATTATAACGTTCTTCTCTTCACTCACTCTTAATAAAATAAAAAATCATTACCAATACTGTTATGTACGAAATCCACTATAGAACAATTTCACTGCAGAATCAACTCACCTATTTTTTGCAAGTAAAGATTAGGGGGGTAAAAAAAGGAAGGACAGAGGGTGCAAAAAAATAAAAAAATAAATAAAAAAATCGAGGAGAAGATTGATTTTCTTGAAGAGAAGTCAAAGTTGCATTGTCAGATGAAAGTTAAAGTCGCAATTGTAGGCCTGTTTTGGAGCACCAAAAGATGCAAAAAAAATTTTTTTGAAAAACTCTACTATTCTATTACAAACCTTTTCTTCTTAAATTGTGTGGATTTATATAAATATTAGTATTTATCCGTGTCTAAAGACACTCAAATAAATAAAGATGTCATCCTGGAAAGAGCAGTTGAAAGAAGAAGAGTTTTAACCAAGAAAAAGAGGGGGAAGTGAATAAATTCAAAAATAATGAGAGATATATTTCCAGAAGCGTAAAGATTTTATTCTGTGTTCAAAGTAAAGATTTTATTCTGTGTTCAATCTGATTCAAGTTATTCGAGATCTAACTCATGTCTCTCTCTAGATCGGTCTTTACAATTGGCTTCAACTTCTAAGAAGGAAAAAAATAAAAAACAGTCTTCTCAAAGGAGAAAACAATTTCCAAAAATTAGAAATTTTATTCATGTTAAATTCTCTACGCATGGAAACATATATAGACTCCAGAAAGAAACCTAAAAAGGAAAAAAATAAAAAAGAAAACAATTAAAAAATAAAAAGAGCAAAAGAATAGAAGAGGAAAAGCAAGAAGGTTTCACAACATATTTGGAGTTCACTTTTCTTAACGTACCTTCTCAATCAACTTTCTCCATTTGCTCTCTTTATTTCCCTTCTCTTTAGTGCAGTGTCCTCACCATCAATAGTCTCATCATCAATGCTCAAACCTAACTTCAATATCCTGTGAATTCTGCCAACAAATATATCAGGGTCATCAAAACTGAACCAAGAAGTCAGAAGGGCAGTCTCATACAGATGCAATGCCAAATCCTTAACAGATTTGTCAATTGTTTTTTAACCTCTACTCTTTTCCTCAGCTCCTCTATTCTGCCATTGTCAGGGTTGATCTCCATCTTCTTCTGGCTAGACATGTACTCGCTCATGGTGTTGTCTCTTAAAGCTTAAGGCTTCATATTTTTCTCCATATTGGTTGTCTAGCCACACACTCTTGTCGCCAAGCAGGAGAATCCACAATTCTTTTAGACGCGAACACTTTCTCCACTCTGCCTATAAGAATATCCTTCATCAATTTATAGTTTATAGAACAAAGAGAAATTGATAATATGGAACAAATGTCAAAACAAGAACTAAAAAAAAATTAAGTGGGCAATTATAGGGAAAATTTGAGAAATTAAGTGAAAAAAGATAATGAAGAAGAGAAAAAAGAAATCTACAGCTTGAACAAATAGGTACATTCAAATTCTTTTATGTATAACTTATACAACCAAAGTCAAGAAAAACATAAAAATTTATTGGTTGATATTCCACTACGTAGTTATGATGAATACTCCACTCCTGTAAACGCTATGATAGATACTCCATTTTCTATTATGGTTTATATTGGGGTATAAGAACATCAAAACAGGAATGAAAAAAATGAGCAATTATGGCCAAAAAACTAAAAAAGAGAAGAAAAATTGAAAGCCAGAACAAATAGTTACGTTAAAATTCTTTTGTGTATAACTTATACAACCATTGTCAAAAATAATAGAAAAATTTATTCGTTGATACTCCACTTCCTATTTATGGTTCATATTGGGAGATTAGTTATTTGTATGATATATATCATTATAAGGAAGTTTAATTAAATTAAGATATGTTACAACATTTTCATTGAAGGAATTGAGTACATAAGATGATTAATGAATATTACTTTACGTTGGTTACAGAGTTTTGAAAATAAATCTCTTAAATACCGTAATTCACTTATTTTCCTAATTACTTTCAAATTTTTAAAGCTTATTCTCCTAATTAATTTCCTCTTTTTCCAATTTACAATTAGCTCAACTCTTCTTTTCTCAATTTGCAATCAACTCAACTGCTATTTTTATTATATGTGTAATAAATTTGCAAACAAAGGTAAACGAGAGAAAAAGAGGAAGCACCAATCAGACTCTGGGTGAATGGGATGCCAAATTAATAAGGTGAATGAAACCCCTATAACACACATAAAAAGGCAAAAAATCATACAAATAAGTGTCTGGTAGCCGACTTCGAAAAGGAGTAACAAAAATTAGTATGAAGGAGGTAAGATAATCGTAGAACACCTCCTATAAAAAAATAAAATAAAAATAATTTGGATTATTAAAATTCAAAAAGTTAGTAAAAGGGAAAAAACAATTAACTGATCAAATGAAACCCAATAGAGTAAGTTGGCACTTTTATTTTTTGGTCTATTGTGACTGAAGTTCCTTGATTTGGATTAAGCAACAAAAATCACACGTTTTCTAGTCCTTAGAAGATATGTTTTCCAAACTAAGAGAGTGTAGTTGCAAATGAAAAAGAAAGAAGGAGAGGGAGGAAGTACTTAACAGCTTACACTAAGTGCTTCATTGGTGGAGGAAAATGATGACAGTGGATAAACCGTTTCTCAATGGATAAAAAATAAATGCCTCTAGCTTACCTTGGAACTAAAGAAAAACCCCAAAGATTTCTGTCTCCTATTCTCTATGAAAACAAAAGCCAATTAAGTTTATAAGAATGAGAATGACCATCTTAATTAACTTCGTATTCCTTCAAAACTATGTAAAGGACATACAAAGTATTGACGAAACAAAAAGATAATTTACCACCTTTAGATGATGCAGAACATTTGTCTTGTCTATCAATTATAGAATTTGAAGGCCCTCTACGTTTATTTTCACTTGAAACCTATTCGAAAAAATATCATTATTATTACAGAATAATTAAAGGTGTATAAAAATTTATGTGGCTGCTAAGAGAGAGAAGAGACAAAAATTCAAATAAATTTAAATGTTACACTAGATGAAATATTAAGGTGGGTATCCCAAAAACCTAATCCTAATAATACTAATACAAATTGTTGAGTTAACATTGACTTTCTACATCCAGGAAAAGAAAGTAAAAATATTTATTTTCTTGTGTTTACTTTACATTGTAACACAAGCTAAAAAATAAGATTTAGATAAAATTTAAGCAATAATAGCATTACATAATTTATATTGGCAGAATGATAGCATCTGGGGGTGGAAAAGTTCTCTCTCAATACTTCTTCTTATTAAACAGATGTTTGGAATTTTAGCGTGAACCAAACACAATCAAGGCTCCAATCTCTTTAATTCTTAATGCAAAACTAACGAAATCTAACTACCTTAAGCTCCTTTAAAGCATGAGAAATTGCTCTAAGACCTTTCCAAAAGTTTTGATTCTTTGCTTTTCTTAATAAAGTCTAAGAAATTAAACAAACCCAGGTGCACAAAATTGGTTGTATGAGAAAAACAAAAAGAAAAAAACCCTAATCAAAAGAGGAAGAAATGCAAACCATCAAACAGAATATGACGAATATAAAAACCTACAATTGGTAAATATAAACCCAAATTTCCGTTCCAAAAGAAATGTAAACAAATTGCAGATAAATGAGTAAAATAGAATAAAAGAAAATCAAAATTGCGCTTGCGCGCGCGCGCGCACATAGAGCAAACTAACGCCTGTTTCATGCAATGAAATTTTGAAATATTCGTGTTTCATGCAACAATGTAGATAGCGAAAAACAAATTGGCCTTCAACGGCCTAAAATAGTTTAAGAAAAAATAAAAATTACTAAATTAAAAGTAAGATGAAATGCAGAAGCTAATTTGTGAAGCACAATTATTTATTGATTTTTTAATTTTTGAGTAAAATTATTTATGAAAAATTCTAAAATTAAGTGAAAACACGTTAAAAAGGGAGGTTGAGAAGTCAATTTTTTTTTCTTTTATCAAAATAAAATTTCTTAAATTATAGAAGACTAATACACCAACTTGGGCAAAAAGGAGTTAAAACAAAAATCAATCTTAGATTAAAAAACACAGAAACACATAAGTTACATATATTAGAGTGCAATTCTATGAAAAGACTCAAATAAAACAAAAGAGATAAATCATCAAATACACGTATCATTCACACAACTAAATATTTAGTTTTCCTTACGGTATAATCTTAGTACCATCCGATCATGTATTGAGCTCTGTTGTATTAACCAACAAACCAAAATTATCCGAAAACAGGTAGTTTGGTATGTCTGGAACTATTTGCCATGGCTGAGAGGCAATAATACTGTTCGATTGTGGACAATAAAGCAACAAAGTAGTTAAATTTAATTTCAGAACACACAAATTTCAAAAGAACAGAAGACAAATTTTGGAAAACCCTTACAACATCTATATAAACGGAAAACCCAAATTTCAAAATAATAACATGAACAAGACAGAACACAACACAAAACGTTTCAAATAATATAACATAAATAAGTGAAAAAAAAAATAAAAGGAAACCCAATACAATGAAACAAAATTTCGAAAAACTTACTAAAGGTACCTGAGGATAAGAAAAAGATTTCGAAAAATGACGGAAGCTAATCAACTAAGAAGAGGGCAAGAACTCCCAGCGACTGAGCTTGAACTTGCTCTGAGAGAGAGAGAGAGAGAGAGAGAGAGAGAGGAAATAAGAATAGCGGGAAGAAACCACATGAACTACTGAATACAGAGTTATTGAACACGATATATATTTTTTTATTTATGTTCCTTCACATTCACAGCTGGTCCAAGATTCTAGTAGAGGAATGAGAGACTCTTGTAACGCACACAAATACAAACTATAAATGGTAGATTCGAAATACAACAATGTTAAATTTTAACACACACACAAAAAAATTGTACAAAATATAAATGGAAGCTTTTGTTCGGATCTAAGTGTATTTTCCAAACGAAGTACCTGTGCAAATTTGAGCACTTCACTGATGGAGGGAGAAAATGAAGTAATTAGTGAGAACTTTTGAA
The DNA here is from genome assembly GCA_003260245.2 of Sideroxylon spinosum. NCBI lineage: Eukaryota > Viridiplantae > Streptophyta > Magnoliopsida > Ericales > Sapotaceae > Sideroxylon > Sideroxylon spinosum. The sequence goes on from QLOD02168615.1 coordinate 16,316, forward strand.
CTTAGGGATCACTCAGCTCTAAGAAGGATAAAAACTATGGAGATCGCTCACTCGACCTTGGAGAAGCAAAATGATACAGAACTGAGGGGCAAAAACCAAAGATACAAAACTGAGGGCTTTTGAATGTTTAAAACTAAAATCAAATCTTAACCTTTCATTTTTGGAAAAAAAAAACTCAGCCACTAATCTATGGTATATTTCAAAATGTGTGAGCTGCCTTATAATATAGAAATTCTCAGATGAGAAATTAAATTGCCTTATCCCACAGGCCGCTAGAAGTAAGGAATAAGAACTGCAAATCAGATTAAATTCTGACCATGTTTTCTCTAACTCTGTCGTCATCCATTGTTTCAAATGTCGATATCCAATTCCTCTAGATACAATCAGAGATCCCTGAATTCTCTAAACACCACGACAATAATGCACATACCAACCCTACAACAACAAATCATATCACTTAACACATCAGTAATAAGTCTATAAAACTTCATATGCTAATTGATATTTCAACTTAAAAAGAGAAAAAGAAAAAAAAATCATATGATAAAAGAATAGTTCCTACTCATTACCAAGGTCCCAATTTTGTTCTTTTTGTCAATCCTCAAGGGTCGGTGATCCGATGTGAGGGCCTCAGCAATCCTTCCCGTGCTTATTACGGCGCGACAATCACCAGCATTAGACACCACAAGTTTGCCTTTCCTTATTAGAATTGTGACACAGTATGATCCTCCGCGAGCGTCTTCCTTTAAAAATTCAGAATCCGTGTTCAGAGAACCTCATTTAATAGCGCCTTCCATCTCTTCTTTATCCAACTTTTGTGTTGTAGACTCGGTGGCCTTTGCACTGCCATGCCTTTAAAAAATACCAAAGAATGCCTACAAACATGATGCGTAGAATAATTAGACCCCTACATTAATAAATATGATAAATTTAGTCCTATTACAAAAATCACACAATTAAGCAACAAAAAAAATAAACGAAAAATTACACACGAGATTTACGTAGAAAACACAAGATAGGAAAAACCACGGGCAGAGAAGGAGAAAATTCACTATATCAAAGATTGGTGCAAAGGTGAAAAAGAAGACAGATGAACAGTGCGGCGCACTAAAGAAACCCACCACAGAGCCTCAAAAAATTCTCATTTTCAAGTCACACCGCGAGCTCTTCGGTCCGACCAAAATTGAATTCGAGTCACGTATTCTTACAAGTCCTTTAGCAGCTAAAAATGATTCAGACTGCATGTTAATCACCAATTTCGTTTTAAGTTTTTGTAGTCCATTTGATGTCTAAGGTATTCTTTGGATCATTGATATGGTGAAGAAACGATCCAAAATTACTCCCTTTTGTTTTGTTTGGTTGAGAAGAAAAATAGAAAGAGAAAAAAGAAAACATGAAATTAGTTTACTGCCATGATTCAAGGAAATATAAAAGTCAAGAAAAAACGAACCATTGAGGGTTTGAACTCCTCCATTTTTTGTAGCTTCGTATTGCTCTTGACAGCGTGTTTCAACCTCATCCTCTTCATCATCTCATCACCGGCCTCCAGAAGCTTCAAAGTTCGCTCTTTCTCGAAAGATTGCCTCGGTTGCTGTTTCGTCTTCAATATGGCTTTCGTTTTCTTGGCAGAGAGAGTCTGTGACAGCAGAACAATGGGTGTCAGAGAGGGCTGAGAGATTGCTCTCGCTAAGATGTCTGCTTCAATGCCCTGTTATTCCTCCCCTTCTTCGCAGGAACTGGGTTGGCAACCATACGCATGTCGGGGACTGCAGCGTCAGCCCTTTCTTCGCAAGAACTGGGTCAGAGAAAGAGGTGGTGATTTTTCAAATTCAAAAATAATAAATAGTGGTTTAAGTACAAAGCTTGGGCGGGGTAGATTTGGGTGATGAAAAATCTCAGTCATTGATTGAAGTAAAATGTTACTGAGCAACATTGTTATATAGATTTATAAACGTATATGTATTCACAAATAATGAAAAATTTTCATAAATTTAATAAAAATTTTATAAATTCTAATAATTTTTAATACAATTTTTGAAATCCGTTCAAAATACGTTCAAACACAAGTAAATTTATTTAAACGGAACTATTCATTTTGAAAAACATGATTTAGTATTGACCTTCAATCGTCAAAAGATTATCTAAATTATAATTTTTGTTATTATTTTTAGAATCCAAAAGCCCCTTGAAATAAAAGAACCCTATAAAGCAATAGTGTAATGGGGAAGTTTGGGTCAGTAGCCGCTAGCAGAAGTCAAGAGTTAAGACCCATCACAAGAAAGTGAACTCACACGGTTTTGTTGATATTCTACCATTTTTTTCATTTGTGGAAACAACCACCGAGTGTACTAGTTGCTATCAGGGATGAAGTTAGAAAATTATATATAAATAAGCATTAATTATAAAACATATAAATAATTGATAGGATTTTATGAAAAAATAAAAAATAAAAGACTTAATTGTCATTCCAAAGAAAAGAAGCGAGAGAAAAAAAAAAAAGTTAAAGTGGAATTAGATATTTTTTTAATTTTAAACTAAGTACAATTGTATTGATGTGTCTTATGTTAAAATTTATTTATTTTATTAGGTGGATACAATTGACATTAAACTATGGGTCTTGCTAGCATGTATTTGAAGGTAGTTGAAAACATTAATTATATACATTGGAATTTACTTTTGCATCAATCCCCATTCTTTTCAAACAATTTTCAAAACAAACTAATAAATACTTTCAAATATTCTATGAAAATGACGAAAATAACCTTTTACAATTTTCATATCTTGGTGATTTGATATGTTAATATGGTCTTGAATCTTGGATGGATTCTTCATTAATAAAACAAATCACAAATGTCTACAACTAAAAAATTGAAATGCATTGAAAGATTTTTAATTTTCTGGTAGACGTTTTTTTTTTTTTTTTTTTAATAACATTTTGGATTTTGGGTTTTTTTTTTATAAAACCTTTTTCTCATCTCAATTTAAAGAATAAATTAAAACTTTATTGTTATACCAATTCTTATTAACAAAAAATTAGTAATCTTCCAATGCTCCATAATTTTAACAAAAATCCAAGGATCCCAATTGATCATTTAATGTCTGCTGCATATTAGTTTCTATACAAATTGGTTTTGAAAGTTTAATTTTCTTATTTAAATTAAATGACCTAAATAACGTTTAATGGTTGATTTTTATAAAAAACCAAAGAGGTTTTTCAACATAGAAGAATGTATTTAGGAGCAAAAACCAACGTAATAAATGCTCCTTAACATGTGTCCATATGTTACCATTTGCCTTAAATTATATATATATATTAGGTATTACTCGTGTCTAAGGCACAGGAATAAATTTTACCCTGCAAATAACTTAAATGTAAATTTATTTTATACATTTACATAAAAAATTATAAAGATAATTAGTAAAAATAAAAATCACTAATCAAAAGAAACTAATTCATTAACTTACTTATTATATTTAAAAGACAAATAAAGCAGAGAGAAAAATATAATAAGTGACAATTATGTAAATCTAACGATTAAAAATATCCAAAATTCAAATTTTTTAACTTACTTATTATATTTAAAGTGTAAAAGTGTATGTATTTAAAAGTGTAACATATAATAAATTCAAAATATACAAAAATCAAATTATGAATTTTTTTAAAATGTGATTATTTGTAGTATATAATAAAATTTTACAGATTTGTTAAATAATACGTGAATACCTATCAAACAAAGTTAACTAAATTTTTTTATTTTTTTAAAAAATTAAACATTAGTTTTATTTAATAGTTTTTGAAGAATAAATGTTTTAATTATAAATTCAATTTTAATGTACCTATTTAAAATATAATTTTTCTTAAAATAAAAAAAAAGTTGACTTTGTCAAATAAGTATCCATACAAATTTTATAATTTTCATGGGAAGAATAGGAGAATATAATAAAGTGGCTCATGATTTGACACTTTTATATTTTTAACAATTAGATCTGTTAAACGATCAGATCTACATTTATGGTGTTGTGGTTCTTCAACGGCCAACAGACACGTGTGAAGCTGGTGAAGTGGGTTGAAGCTTCATCAAATGACTAATTGCCAAGTGGCCCTTGGAATATTTTAAAATTGGACGGCACGGAATGACTTTGAATTTTTAAGAAAATTATGAAATATATATTTTTGAAATGAAGTTCGGATAAATTAATGGTGATGTTTGGGTAGAAAGGTAAGTTTCATCAAAAGTTGGGATAAAAGTAATATGTGACGAACTTTATTTGGAAAAAGTTAAAAAAAATTTGATAAAAGTTAAAACTTTTTTTAATGTATTTTGGTAAGCTAAACACCCATAATATATATGTAAGAAAGTGATACATAATTTCACCGAAAAATGACACGTAAATTTTTTGATCTTTTCGTTTTTTTTTTTTTTTTGTTGGATACTATATTATTTTTATATTAAAATTTTCATGACTATTAATGGTATGATACGTGTTTATCTTTTTAATTTTATAATTATTATTTTTTGTTTTGCATTTTTTCTTTAGGTAATCTACTTTCATGGGGGTGCCGAAGGAGAAAAAACGATTTTGTGAAAAGAATACTGATGAAACTTGAACAAGAGAAGGGGAGCATTTCTAAAATTTATTATTTTTCTTCTTCTCTCCACTTTACTTATTTTTTCGATCACTTCACATGAAAATATATCCTTTTATTTTTTTCATATTTTTTTTATACGTTTTTATAAAAGATTTTTGAAATGTGATTATTTGTAATAAATAATAAAATCGTATACATTTGTTAACTATATGTGAATACATATTAAATAAAGTTAACAAATTCCAGTCATTGACTTGATCATCGAAGAATTTTAAGCAAGCATCACATCGGTGTCAGGGGAGGTTAGGATTGTAATTTCAACCCTAGATCTTGGTGATGATTGAAGGTACAAAAAATCAACATCATCAGTTGGCGCCATCTATGGGAAATAAAGGATTGTTCATACATAAATGGTCTGAACTAGATCCAGCGTACAAACTTATCAAAGCCAATCGTTCATGTCAATGGAGAATCAGAAGCAATGAGATGATAGGATTGCTGCGATGGAGCGATAATTTGCAGGGATAGCCGTAACCTTGCAGGCCATCATGGAGTGAGTAGATCGAATGGCCTCTGTCCCACCTCTGTTGGTATCGCAGCAGGATACCCCGAGTAGTCCGGGTAACAGGGGCATGATTCATAGCAACCAATAGGGATGAAATAGTAAAGGAAAATGATGAATAACATGAACACCTTTAATGGGACATGCCGTAGCCATAGAAGATGAGGCCCATAGCGAAATTGTCTTGCATCAGGTAATAACACGATCAGAAAGAACTGAGGATAATGATGGAACAGAGGTTCAGGGCGATGCAGGCTTAGATTGATGGAGGCATGGCACTGCTGTGGAACCTAGACGTTATGGATGACGTCCTCTGTAGAACGGGAACTCCATTCACGTCTACCGTGATGAGCTGGCCATTGTCCCCTAAGTTCAAAATGCCCACGGTCGGGCCTTATTATGGTTCGACGAATCTAGGAGACTGTTTAGACATGTATAATTTGGCGATGCATCTTCATACAGTTCTTGATGAAATCAAGTGCTGTGCATTCTCCATCACCTTGAAGGGCCCTACCCACACTTGGTTTAACAGAATAACACTTGGGTCCATTGAGAACTTCAAATAGATTAGTAAATAATTCATCTCTCATTTCATCGGTTGGTAACAGTAGAGGAAACCTCTGTCGCATCTACTAACTATCAGACAGGAAAAGAATGAGTCCCTTAGGGATTGTATCAACTATTTCAGTGAGGAAATACTTGATATTGAGGACATCGATAAGAAGATTGCATTCACAGCTTTTATGAACAGCCTCAAGCCCACTCAATTTTCCTTTTCCTTGGCTAAGAAGCATTCAATGAACATGGGCAAACTGATGCCGTAAGCTCAGAAGCATATGAAGGAGAAGATGCTATGAAAACTAAGAAGAATGCTAAGCCGATGATTTCTCATCCAGATAAAAAGTAATAGAACGACTCCTCTGAAAATAGGGAATCAAAAACACCTCAGACCTCCAGGTATGGACGATGGACAGGAGATAAGAGAGATCGGTTTGAGAGGTCAGTCAAGGACTTCATCCCCTAAATTCACGGATAGAGCAAGTGTCTTATGCTATTAAGAGTGACCCAGATTTCAGGAGGTCGAAGGAATTGAAGGCTCTACCTGGGACAACGAATAGGTCCAAATACTATCTGTATCACTGGGATCATGGGCACAACACAGAAGAGTGTTTCGATCTTAAAAACTTGGTAGATGAGTTGATCCGGAAGGGAAAATATAATAGGTTTGTGGCCTGGCAACAAATGCATAGGCGAGATGGCCGAAGAAGCCTGCTTAGGCGGAGCCTCGATAGAGAATAGCGAACCCAGCAAAATTTGGTGGAGATTAGGGTTATCTCGGTAGGATTTGCAAGGATTGGTGAGTCCTCCTCAGCTCAGAAGAAATATGTCAAAAAGATTAAAAGGGATCAAGAAGTAATAAGTACGGAATAGTCGAATAAAAAACGAGAACAAGGTTCACACTGATCACTTTCACTGAGGAAGAGGCCTCAGAACTAACCTATCCCCATGATGATCCTTTAGTCATCTAAGCTGTCATAGCTAATTTTCAAATCTGGAGGATATTAGTGGACAGCAACACAACAGAAATTCTTTACTAAAGCGCGCTCGAGAAAATGAATATTAGAAAAGGCAAATTACACCCCGTTAGTTCATTATTTATCGTGTTTGTGGGAGATCAAACCTGGAAACCGGTTGGCTTAATTACTCTCCCGGTTACTCTGGGGACCAAGCCTGACTAAGTAACTAAAATGATGAACGTCTTGGTGATGGATCGATCCTCGGCTTACAATGTCATTCTCGGAAGAGGGTCTCTGAACTAGTTCAGAGCAATTACCTTAACCTATCACCTCCGGCTTAAATTCCCAAGAGAGTATGGGGTGTCAATTATGCTAAGAGAAGTCAAAGGGCTGCGATGGAGTGCTACACCTCTTCCCTTAGAGGAGACTTTAATCAGGAAGCTTTAATCGTGGAAGAACTGGAGGTAAGGGACGAATAAAAAGTAAAAAAAAAAAAAAAAAGGCCGAATGACGATCTGGAGGAGGTCATAATAGAGGATCCTGAGCTTGGGAGAATTGTTAAGATTGGGGCTACGGTCACAGATTAGTAGAAAAAGAAGCTCAGATAGTTCTTAAGGTGGAACTGAGATGTGTTTGCTAGGTCCCATAAGGACATTCCAGGCATCGATACTAGGGTGATGACTCTTCAGTATCTTTCTAAGAGTTCAGCCAGTGAAGCAGAAGAGATGAATTTTTACTCCAGAGCGAAATAAGGCTATTACCGTGGAGGTGGTGAAACTGTTAAAGGCCAAATTCATCCGAGAGATACATTATCCTTTCTGGCTCTCTAACTTGGTGATGGTCAAGAATTCCAATAGAAAACGAAGGATGTATGTGGATTTCCTTAATCTGACTAAAGCATACCCCAAAGATCGCTTCCTGTTCCCCGCGATTGACCTCCCAATGAATTCAACGGCTTTCCACTAGGTATTATCTTTTATGGATGTCTTTCAGGTTATAACTAGATTAGGATGACCAAACAAGTTCAGGAGCATATAACCTTCATCACAGACTAAGCCTTGTATAGCTATGAAGTCATGTCATTTAGACTGAAGAATGCCAAAACAACATATCAGAGGCTAGTCAACCTAATGTTCAAGTCCCAGATTAAACGAAACATGGAAGTTTATGTCAATGACATGTTGGTGAAAAGTGAAGCATCTAGCCACATGACAGATTTGGAAGAAACATTCAAAACCCTAAGAAAATTCTAAATGAAGTTGAACCTAGCAAAATGCGCATTTGGGGTGGCTTCATGGAAGTTCCTTGGATTCATGATATCTGCTAGAGGTATTGAGGAAAATCTGGAGAAAGTCCATACGATCATGAAGATGCAATCCCCTTGGACAACTAAAGAAGTGCAGAGGCTGATAGGTTGTATCGCCCCCTTTAACCGGTTCATTTTAAGGTCTTCAGACAAATGCCTCCCATTTTTCAATGTCCTCAAAAAGGCATTTGAATGGACTGCTGAATGTGAAGAAGCTTTCCAACATCTGAAAAACTACTTGGGGGCAGTTTTTTTGTTCAGCCGAACAACCCTTGGAGAGGAGCTCTAAATTTACCTAGGAGTGTTAGCCAACGCAGTCAGTTTGGCCCTCGTAAAAGAAGAAGATGGAGTACAGAAGCCAGTGCATTATACCAGCCAAGTACTAACGAGAGCCGAAAATGTTATCCAAAGATAGATCTGCTCGCCTTCGCTTTAGTTACAGCTGCCCGAAAGCTAAAAGAGTACTTTCAAGGCCATAGCATAGTGGTATTGATCGACCAGCCCTTAAAGAACATCCTTCATAAATCAAAGACCTCCGGGAGGTTGGTTAAATGGTTTGTCGAGCTCAGTTAGTTTGATGTATAGTATAAACTATGGTTGGTAATTAAGAGACAAACAATGGCTGACTTTATCGCAGAATTTACAATGGTAGGAGCTCCTTTGAGAAAGAAAACGCTGGCTAGCTGTGGCTATTAAATGTAGATTGGTCGTCTACCTAGTAAATGAGCGGAGTAAGTGTTGTGTTGGTGTCCCCAGACGGTCATAAGATCGAATATGCCTTACAATTTAAGTTACCCTCCAACAACCAAGTAGAATATGAGGCCCTGATTGTAGGCCTTTGGATAGCTCAGAGAATGGGGGCAAACCAGATAACTATACGGAGTGATTATCAACCCATAGTGGAATATGTGTAAGGAGAGTACGAGCTAATGAAGAGAATATGGATGAATATTGTCAGTCGGCCAAAAATTTAGTTAAAAAATTCTAAAAAATAATGATTGAACGAGTTCCCAGATGAGATAATGAGGGGGCTGATCAATTGGCCAAGATAGCCTCTTTAAGGGGATAGAAACCAGATGAACTCATGAAAATACTGGATTCTCTGAGCATTGGAATGGTTGAGGTACAATGATTGAGATCGAGGTGGTATGGGCAAAACTGATCAAAGACCATCTGGAGAGGGGGGCTATTTCTCAAAGATCAAAACGAACGGATAAGAATCTAGTACCGAGGAACCAAGTATTTAGTAGTCAATGGGGGTACTTTACAGGATAAGATGTACCATGCCAATGCTTTGGTGTGCAAATGAAGAGGAGGCAGACTATATCTTAAGAGAGATTAATGAAGAAATCTGTGAAAATCATTCAAGCTAGAATATGCTAGCTAAAAAGGTCTTGCGAGTGGCGTATTACTGGCCAACCATTGAAAATGACGCTCAGAACCTGGTGAAGAAGTGTGACAAGTGCCAGAGGTTTGCCATTGGTCCCTTTCTCTTAGGAAAAGGCCAGAGAAAGTTCACGAAGGTGGCGATCGACTACTTTACCCAGTGGGTTGAGATGGAAGCTCTACCAAACATAATAGAATAGAGCATGAGAAAATTCCTGTGGCGGGGGATTATAGATAAATTTGGAATCCTAAAGGCGATAGTGATGGATAGTGGAAAGCAATTCAAAGGACGACAATTCAATGAGCTCTACGAGTATCTTGGCATCAGCCACTGCTATTCCTCCCCCGATGAACAATATGCCAATGGTAAAGTAGAAGTAACAAATAGATTGCTCCTAAAGATCATCAAAACTAGGCTGGAGAAAGCTAAAAGGCTATGGGCAGATGAACTACCAAGCATATTATGGGCCTATAAAACAACTGAAAGAACTTCTACCGGGCATTCCCCATTTTCTCTTGCTTTTAGCACGGAAGCAGTGATCTCCATTGAGATTGGATTGCCCACTCCAAGAATTGAACACTACGACTTGAAAGCCAGCCAAGAGTCATTGAAGATCGACTTGGACCTCTTGGAGGAGAAAAGGTTGCAAGCTGCTATTAGAATAGTGGCTTACCAACAAAAGATAAAGCAGTATCATAATTGGAATGTGAGGCCAAAGTGCTACCAGTCAACAAGGGACGTCTGAGAAGAAAAGCTCAAACTGAATTGGAAAGAACCCTATGTGGTGGCCTCGTACATAAGAAAGGAGACTTATTAGCTTAAAGATTATAGCGGAAAACCCTACCTTATTCATGGCATAGAGAACATCTGAAGTTTTATTATGCCTAAACACAATTGCTTTATTCTTTTAGAACAGTTGCTTATTCTCTTTTTGTCATTTTTTGTCAAGATTGAAAATTTTCCTTTTTTATATTAATGAAATCTCCCAAGGTTTCTCAACATCTTATTATTTTTTTTGGACCAACAGGACGACAAAAAACAAAATGATCCAAAAGCCAATGTGAAGCAGCCCGTTAGGCCAACAGAGCCTAAGATGTAGATCGACAACTCGGTCGATATGAGAGCGACTGATCGATAGAGAAAACTATCCACTAGGTCAAAAGAACCTAAGGGGTAGATCGATAGGTTAGTCGGTCCAAGAGAGATCGACCAACAGAGGATGTTGTCTACTCAACCAAGAGAGACTAAGGGCTAAATTGATTGCTCATTAGTTCGAAAACGATTGACCGACAGAGGAAGCTGCCTGCTAAGCCAAGAGTGCTTACGAAGGAGATCGACAACTCGTTTAGTCTGAGAGTGATCGACCGACAAAGAAAGCAGCCCGCTAGGCCAAGAGAGTCTAAGGGCCAAATCGATAGCTCGATCGGTTCAAAAGTGACCAACTGACAGAGAAACCCTCCCGCTAGGCCAAGAAAGCCCAATGGGCAGATTGAGAGCTCGATCGATCCATAAGTGATCAACCGACGGTAAAGAATTGGCCTACTAGGTCGCCTTAATCAATCAAGGGAGGTCAAATAAATGGCGGCCTATCCTTTCTATGGCCATAACCCGACCGAGCTATTAGTGCCGTGATTCACCCCAGGTGGCTTCTAATTTAATCAATAACACACAAGCTGGAAATGAAAGAATACTGAGAATGATTTTTTATATTACTTCAAAGTTGATATAAAAAGGGCAGTACAGATGATTAACTAGAAAGTTGTAAAAAAAATCACTATTGATCTTCATTTCTGTGACCTAGGCTCTAAGAAGATCGATCTTAGTTTGCCTTGCCTAGGACCAGAACTGACGAAAGATCCAGGTCAGGATAAAGCTTGAGGATCTCTTTTTTGGCATCTTGAAAGCCTTCCTAGTAAGTTTCAGCTAGCCAGTCTTGGCCCTTGTCATTGTCCTTGAAGGCCTCCACCGTCTGTCTTCTCGGCCTCCATTTGCTCACGAAGCTCTTCGAGCAGAGCCCTCCTCTTCGAGGCCAACTCGATGGCTCTCTACTTTAGGTCTAACTTGGTGGCCATGGTAGACAGTAACCCCTCAGCCTTGGAAATGGCCTCATCACGGGTGTTAAGAGTGCTCGTTAAGTCTTCTCTAGCAGCTTTGACCTCAGCCCGGGCTCCTGTTAGCTTGGCCTCGAGTTTGGACACCTTGGCACTGAGGAGCTCATTCCTCTTATACTCCTAGTTGAAACTTCGATTGCTCTCTATGTACCTAGTGTTGAGCTTAGAGGTAAAGAGCAAGACCTAAAAATTCAAAAACAAAAATAAGGAACCAAACTTTGAGAGAGCGTAAAAGATAGAGATATGAAATGATACATTCGTTAGATCATGAGCTATGCCCCTTATAAGTCGGTTAGGAAGAATATGCTTGGAACGTGCCAGGTCATCAGTGTGATGATACTTTTCATTCTCTTCACAGTAAGCCAAGCATCGTCTACCAGGTTAAGGGCTGGGCTGGGCTCAGACAAATATGGAGGGATAATCTTTTCGGGTGAAGAGATGGGATGATTAGAGCCTTTGAGAGCCGTAGGAATTTCAGAGGTCAGACCCTCGGAAATGAGGGTTGAAATTGGCTCCTTATCTTGGGGATCAACCTTGGGAACACATTTCTAGAAGGTGCTAACATCAGCTAGCCCCTACTTCTTCTGGAGCTAGCCTTTCGAGCTGGAGGATGGCTTTTTGCTTGAGCTCTGGTATTTATCCTTTTTGAACTTCATACTTTTGGAGCTCGGGAAATCAACTACAGCAATATCAGTATCTGTAAAGAGTAGAATATTAATAATATACAAATAAAGAAACATTACCAATTGTAAAAAAACTTACTCCTCTCACTTGTAAGCTGGAGGATCTCCAAACTCGATTCAAGGCCGATCATATGCTAAGCCAAACTCTCGACCGACACAAGAAAAAGAAAGTGACAATCAGGGTGTACCTTGACTCACTTGATCCTCCCCTTCTACTCAGTGAGTAGGTGGGGTGGGCCTTAGCTGGATAAGATGATAGAAGGTTAGGTGCATTATAGGAAGGTTATGGAAGAAACTGGGCTAGACTTCAGTTTAGAAAGATAACCTATCCTCCTCACAGATCCGACACGATGCCGGGGGTAGCCAATCCTCTTATCTTCCTTTGACTCCCACGGGCAGAACTCCCAACCTTCCTTGTACCTGAATAAAAGGTTCTCCTTTCAATGCTTGATGGATGAGGGGTACCCTTCTACCAAATTAAACCTTTTTACTTGGACGGTGAAATAATACCATCCCCGACCAACCTCAATAGCATTATAGTAATGAAGGAACTCATCCGCTATGAGATGCATCTTAACAATTGACTTCCAAAGAATGACATAGTCGACTAGGATCTTTCACCCGTTCGGTGTAATTTGTGCTGGGTTCAGACCTAACTGAGGCAAGACTTCATTGATTGACCGAGCTAAGGGGAATCAGAGCCCACTCGACAAAGTAACCTTGTAAACAGTAACAACATCAGGCTTGGTAGGGGAGCAGGCTGTGTCCTCGGGAACGGTGTATGATAAACGCTTCGGAGGCTGAAAGAACTAGACAATTTTCTTAAGTTTGGACTTGTCAATCACCGAGTGGATCACAGCACAATCAAGGTCAAAGTCACTCCTTCTGGATGTGGAAGGGTCCTCTCATTGAATAGATTCAATGGTAGAATACTCAACGCCAGGGATAGAAGGAATGAGGGCATCAAATCCCTTTGAAATAGGATTATCAAAAATGGGTTCATCGGTGTCTAGAAGAATCATTCTGTGGCATGTAGCCATATTCTCAGAAGCTACTATGTCTTAAAAACTAGGAGGGTCACGTAGGATTTAAGAAGATCAGGATCTTTTATGTATCCTACAAAGTCAGGGAGCTTTCCATTCTCTCTAATAAAACCAAATACAACGGTAAAGGAACCATAGCATTAAAGGAGGAAACAAGACAGACAAAGGGAGCATATTAGGAAGGAAAGAAGACTCAGAAGCTTGAGAGTACAAAAATGAAGTAAGGGGCTCGAAGCGCGAAAAGTATGAAGAGGAAAGGAGAACCATCATTTATAGAAAGAGGGATTTAATATGGACGACCCAGATTGAACCACGTGATCAACAGAAAACAAACACAATCCATGTGAAAGCCATATCACCAATCCTTAATCAATATTTGCCAGAAAGATAGAGAATCAAAATCCTTCAGCATACAGATACGATAGTTTCCGGAATGCATTAATTACGTGCATTAAGTACATGCGGCCCAACCAGAAGATATCCTTGGGTCTACCATGAGACCTCAGGAATGGGGGGCAACTAATGGGAAAGATTTCCGGACTCGATCAAAAAGACATAAATACCACCCGGTGGTTTGAAAGAGTAGAAGGCCTTCTGAGTTAGTTGATCGGTCTAGAAAAGATAAAGCAGAAGATGAACAAAGCTTGGAATTTAGCTAACCGTGTTGAGCCCAAAAGTAAAAACAACCTAGTCGAGCTGGGCATAAGTTACCCGTGGAGTATCATGATCAAATCTTGTGATCCATGCAGTAATCACTGATATGAAATCATCCCAACACAACGATCGATCTGGAGATAAGTACAAGTATCATTCTTTCCTTATGCAAATAAGGAAATCACACCAAATCAAGGGATCTCCATTTTTTATTGATTTTATTTTCTAGAATCAGGGAAAGGCTCTATAAGGTGGTAAAGAGATATCAAAGGAAAACAATCTTTCACCCAGCCATTATTTTTCCAATTTAAATTTTAGTTGCTGACTTGATCATCAGAGAATTTTTGGCAGGCACCACACTAATGCCAGAGAAATTCAGGATTGTCTTTTCAACCTCAAATCTTGGTGATGATTGAAAGTATGAAAAATCAACATCATCAATAAGAAAGGTTATAAAACAAAAGGATATCGAATAAACAAAATACAGAGAATTTTATCAGCATAATTATTAACAAATCTTTTTTCCTCGCATCTCTAAATTTCGTTTGGAATTTCATTTTCTCAGATTTTACTAAGTATACTTTTCATATATTTGTTTCAAAGTCTGATAATCTTGTACCCTTGACCATTGGGATCTCCCTAGCGATCACATTGAAGCTAGCCGCCCTATAGTCGTGGCTGAAATCATGGTGGTCGAAGTACTGGTGCTCCGTACAAAATAGCTCACCACGTGGGTACTGAAATTCGATCAATCCAACCTTTCCCTGGCATTGATTCACCTTCCTCTTTGCCATCGTCATCTGAGAACCATCAGCCACATCCATCCGATCCCAGCTGATATCTACCGAAATGAAAACCCGCTGCGGTGAACTCGAGGAGGTCGATCTGGGAGTTGTATCCTGAGCTTCGGGTTTTTTTGTTTTGTTTTGGTTTTTTTTTTTCCACAGATTTTGAATTTCGTTAGCTGATGGTTAACTAAAATCGACGAATGAAGGAGGAGGAGAGGTGGTGTGAACTTAAGTTGAGGGAAATGACAGGTTCTTTCTTGTGCTCGCTAGATCTTATGTCAATGGGAACAAACTCAAGTTAGATCTCTCTCTCTGTGAGAGAAGCATGTACTCACTAGGTTACTGTAGAGAGAACGCACTTCCGTGGAGTTTCACTGGAGCCATTACTGTTGACTGATCAAAACCTGGGGGGAGGAGGAGGAGAGAAAGAAAGAGAGAGAGAGATGCGAATGATGGAAAAGAGAGAGAGATGTGAATGATGAAAGAGTTTACGCACTAGGCTTTTATACAAACAATAAATTTTTAGACTGATATTTTAAAAGTGGAGGATTTCTCCCTATTTTCTTTACCAGCTAGGTGGGTCAAGGAGTCTTAATGTACAATGAATCTCAACCATTGATTATATGAAACGAAATATCAGTCATTGATTTAGTGATGTATTTTGAATTAATTGAACCCCTTGTTATATCGATATACATATATACATATATATATATATATATATATATATATATATATGTTTTTTGAGTGAGTAGATGTTGGATTAAAAATTTTTCTTTTTCTTGGGTGAGCACAATTGAACTCAAAAGATAATATCAGAATGGGAAAAAAAAAAGTTATAATATAATTTTCTTTTATGGGTGGGCAAGCGCAACCTCAAAAACTGAATTCTAAATATATGAGGGTAAATTTATCTACTTACTCAGATAATTTAAGAAAATAATAAATTCCCGTCAAAATTTATTGTTTTAGAGTTTAAATTATAAATTAAAATTTGATTCAACTTATAATTTTAATTTAATCCTTCGTATAAAAATCATACAAATTCTTATTAAATAAAATCAAATCCCACTAAACTATGGAGATAACAGAATTTTCAAAACTTATCTATTTTACCCTTTCTTCTTTCCTTTTATGATTAATAGGTCAAAGCCAAATCATAGAGCTGTGAGCCAAGCCGACTACTTCACAAACCCGAGAGCTCGGTGCTCCGTCAAAGCTACCTTTTGGTTTTAGCCCTAAAATCAGTGTTATTCGACGCTTCTGTAACGGTAACGGGCCTTTTTGGGGGGGGTAAGTGAGGCGTGAGGAGTCATTTTCATCGAATTTTTTGCTTCTCTAAAAAATTGGGTATTTTGAAAATTCAATATGCCATGGCCCACTCAAGTAGTGTTTGTTTCTCTTGAAAGTTTTGCTATTGGCAAATTCTATTTCCGTAGTCAAATAAAAATTACGGAAGATTTTAGTGTTTGTTTCGATAGAAAGTTTGGGTATTGATTGAATAATTCTATTTGCCTAAGTCAAATATGCACACTGTTGAATGAGCTTTGACATTGAAAGGGGGGAAAAACGAATGGCCTTGAGCTACTTATTGAACTTCTTAAAAACCAACCAATTCCCTTGCCTAAGTCAAATATACATACTGTTGAATGAACTTTAGCAATGAAAGGGAGGACAAAAAGAAATGGCCTTAAGCTACCTTTCAAGCGTGAGATTGAGCTTCTAAAAACCAATCAATTCACTCGCCTTTTAATAATAATAATAATAATTAATAGTATTAATCATTATTATTATTATTTAAGATTACATGTAATTAAGGAATGACTTGAATCTTATTCCAATACTAGGAAAAGAAAAAATAGTTTTAACACATAAAATTTTCAATGAAAATCAAAATTAACTTAAATAAAACTTAAAACACAATTTAAAACCTATTAATGTTTGAATTCGCTTTGAACTTAACTTGATAAATTTATAATACCTTTGATAAATTATAATACCAGGTATTTATTTTTGACCATTTATGTGTTATTTTGGGTTAATAAAATAATTAGACCGAGATTAGATCTATTTAGTTGGTTTTTTTTTTTTTTTTTGACGTCGATTTTAACTCGAAGTTGTATTGGATTGGACAATTGAGCCAAGGACCTAGCCATTCTTTCATTTTTCCTTCATTTATTTTCTTTTTCTCTATTTTCTTTCTTTTTTGGTTCTTGCAGCATCTAGATGGGGGAGAAAAGATAGAAAGAAGAGATAGAAGAGAGAGAGAGAGAGAGTGGAAAGAGAAAAATGTGTTCTGAAAAGGAAGCCCAGCGAATTTGGATAGTATTTGACATTGTGAACGTTATAGTGGTGGCCATTTTCGGTGATTTGGCCTGAGGTGGGAGAAATCGGTTTCGAAATGTCGAAAACTCAACCTGGTTTTCCTCATTTTTCTCCTTTTTTTCTTCAGATTTAAGACATGTGAGACTTATATTCGTGTGCTAGACAGTGTTAGGATGATTTTTATGTATATTTTTGCTTAATTTGGTTGAATATCATGAGATTTGTATATATATATATATATATATGTATGTATATATGAATATGGCTATGCATATGTTTATAAATGTGAAGATCTTACATATATTTGAGTTATTCTTCTATTAAATATTGTAGAAAGATGTGATTTAAGTATTTAAATGTTTATACATGAGTTATGATTGAGATTAAGGCTTGGATGGGTGATCTGAAGAAGATTTGGAGTTGGATTTCGTTTAAAATGAAACTAGGAACTGAGCACTAGTCTCTGGTGTTCGGATCGGTTGGATAGGATGTCCAAATCGGGGGTGTCCGGACTAGCTTGATAGGGTATCCAAACCAACAGGTGTCTCGACCACTACAGAGGGTGTTTGGACCAACAGTGTTCCGACCGCTACTTAGGTTATTTGGACATCATTTGGTAAAATTTTCAAAAATGTTAAATTTGATTTCTAAAAACTTGTTTTGTGCCCAAAACCAATTATTATTAACTTTTAAAGATTAAATGAACCCTAAATTAGATTAAATGAACCCTAAATTATCATTAGGCCTAACAAGAATACATATTTATATTGAGATGATATTTATTTGCATGATTGAGCATATCATGTGCATGGGGCTGGGGTTACTTTATCCACTTTTATGTTATAATTATTGATTGGTTGAGAGTGCGATATTGATATTATTGATGTGCCGAGGCACGGGTTATATATATGAACGAGATTTATGATTTTGAGAAAAATGATGAAATGAGATTATGAAAATGCCTGATGATCCTTAATTAATATATATGACTAGAACTTAGTCATTTCGAGTTGGGACATTAATCGTGAGATAGGACTATGAGACTTTCTCCAGACTGTAGCCGAACCTTGCTTGAGCTAAGTAGATGCCTGATTAGGGGTGTAACTCAGTTCTCTAACAAAAGCTCCACGAGGTGTAACTCGATCCCCCTGAGTCTTAGCTGACTGGGGGTGTAACTCGGTTCCCCAACCGCTATTTATATTGATTTTTTCTTGAGATAAGCAAATATCTAACTAGGGTTGTAACTTGGTTCCTAAGCAGATGGGCCAAGGGATGTAATTTGATTCCCCTTGAGTCATAGCTGATTGGGGTGTAACTTAGTTCTCCAACTGCTATTTATATTGATTCTTGCTTGAGGTAAGCAGATGTCTGACTAGAGGTGTAACTCGATTCCTTAACAAAGGAGCCAGGGGTTGTAACTCGATTCCTCTAAGTCTTAGCTGATCGGGGGTGTAATTCGATTCCCCAACTTCTATTTATATTGATTCCTATTTGAGTTAAACAGATACCTGACTCGGTTCCCTAACAGAAGGGCTAGGGGGTGTAACTTGATTCTCCGTCGGTGATATATACTGAGATATACGTTCATCGTAAGTGTAAACGATGTGGTTGGTTATCCGCGTGCTTGGCTAAGTATCACCTATCCTAGGATAAGGTTGGGGGTAGATGGAAATTAAAGAATATGCATTGACAGTGTATTCCATCATTCCCATTGCATGAGATTGCATATATTATTGTGTGTTGACATCATGAAGTTGTTAATTATAATGATGTTTAATATGTGATTGTTGATAAAAACTGAGTTTGTGAACATTGAATAACAAAATTAGGAACTACGGTGACTTGATTCCCGATGAAGTATATGCAAATAGCTGAGGTTTGAGTAACCAAAGTCCAGTCTTAACTGTAGATGATAATATTTGTGTTGTTGCTCTTTAATTGAGAGTTCAGTTATTAGTGTAATAAGCTGTGTGGCTCATAGTGTGGTTCTAATATCTATATATATAATGTTATGATTTTAAGAAAGATTAATATAATTATATATATTTGTTGTGACCATGTGGGTTTTGATGCTATTATCGGGGATGATGATCAACTGGATTATAAAATTTTGTAACTGTGGGAAATGTATTTTAAAACTACACTTAAATAGGAATGAGTGATGATATTATATGATTCAATTATTATTATATTTAATGGTGAATTGACCGAAAATCAGGTTTTTATTTCATTTAAATTGGTTCTCATATTCCCCTACCCTTCGTCCTGGACAGTTAAATTGAGGGCATGACATAATTCTGCTGTTTTTTTTAATATATTAATTTGAAAAATAAACATGTCAGATTTGAATTTTTTTTTAAAATTAATAAAAATTCTAATTTAAAGTTGAATAATGCTCTATTGGAGGAATCCGGTTTGTATATAATCATAATTTTTTTTTTTTTGTAATTTATATAGTCATAACTTACTGCTACATTAAGTATACTGTAATATCAGCGAAATCTAGAAAGTTAGAGAAGGGAGAAGAATATAATTCAAATTCAGAAAAAGAAAATATGAAAATATTTCTCAAATGGTAAAATTCATGCATGTAAGAAAAAAGTTGTTTGTTTTTTTTATTTTCCGCATGTATGTGAATTTTTATATTTTTAATGAGTGTTTTTTCATTTCTTTCGACGGAGGTGAATAATAAGCTTAAAATTAGTTAATAAAAATAAATAAATTTTGGTATTAAAAAATCATAGAAGACAAAACATTTCTTTCGACGGAGGTGAATAATATGTAAGATTTTATTGAATACATGTATATGAATTTATTGAATACATGTATATGAATTTAGGAACATCAAAAGTAT